>VDFB02373365.1:128380275-128406252 GCA_007258455.2 Sequoia sempervirens | reverse complement strand
TCTACCCTTAAACCCACTTAGTAAACTCTATACCCTAATCCCTCAACCCTCTTGACCCTTAATCCCTCAACCCCTATACCCTCTACCCTATACATTAGACCTTCAACCCTAATCCCCCAACCCTATACCCACAATCCTCTACCCTCAACCCTTAAACCCTCTACCCTCTATCCTCAATCCTCTACCCTCTACCCTCAACCCTAATCCCTCAACCCTTAAACCCTTAAACCACTTAGTAAACTCTCTACCCTAATCCCTCAACCCTCTTGACCCTTAATCCCTCAACCCTCACAACAACACAACAGGAAATTAGCACTGACTTTTGCGCCACATTTTAGTGTATTTTGAGTACATGAATTGAACAATTTGGCTAGCGTTAAACTCGATGCAAACAAGCATGGTAAGTTCGACATTGGATTTTGTGCCAACTTTTTCATTGGATTTAGCACCAGAATTAGCGTCGATTTTAGCATCAGAAAATCATGGTGCCTCCATTAGCGCCTAAAATAGCGCCGGGAAGTAACGACAGAAATGGCGCCAAAATTGGCGCCTAATTTGGCTTCTAGTTCTGCTTCCATGTCTACTCCCATTTTTGCTTCTAGTTTTGCTTCCAATTTTGCATCTAGTTTTGCTTCCAATTTTGCATCTAGTTTTGCTTCCAGTTTTTCCTCAAAGTTTGCTTCCAATTTTTCTTCAAAGTTTGCTTCCAATTTTGCTTCCACTTTTGCTTCCGGTTTTGCTTTCGGTTTTCCTTCCACTTTTGCTTCCGGTTTTGCTTCCAGTTTTGCTTCCACGTTTGCTTCCAGTTTTTCTTCCAGTTTTGCTTCTGGTTTTGCTTCTAGTTTTGCTTCCAAGTTTGCTTTCGGTTTTGCTTCCAATTTTGTTTCCATTTTTGCTTCTGATTTTGCTTCCAAGATTTCTTTTGGTTTTGCTTTCGGTTTTGCTTCCAGGTTTGCCTCTAATTTTGCTTCTAGTTTTTCTTCCGATTTTGGTTCTAGTTTTGCTTCCAAGTTTGCTTCCAATTTTTCTTCCAGATTTGCTTCCAGTTTTGCTTCCAGATTTGCTTCCACTTTTTCTTCCAATTTTGCTTCCAAGATTGCTTTTGGATTGCTTCTAGTTTGGCTTCCATTGTTGCTTCTAAAAATTCTTCTTGTTTTACTTCCATTTATTAATTTAATATGTTTTATTTCAATTTAATTAGTTAAATATATCGTGCCTCTTAAATAATTCATATGATTATAGAGTAAGTAATTTAATTAATAACTCATATGATTAAATAACAATATAATTACTGTAACATGATCATCATCTATAATTAAAACAAGTGAGTCAAATATCTATAATTTAATTAAATTTGACAACATCCATCCTGAGCAGTAAATTAAAATCATCATACTTAATAAATATCCATCCAAAAATCATCGATCACTTTTAATATATATAAATTGACAAGTCAATACTGATAAGATCATCATCATATATAACTAAAACAAGTGAAATTCAAATATGCCAGTACATCAAAAGCATGTCAAAATGATACATGTCCAACAGTCGACATAAGTGAAAATGATACATGTACAAATGATATAAATAAAATTGATAAATTATGTAACTCAAATTGATACAAGTCAAGATGATACAAGTCCAAATGATATAGTGAAAGTGATACATGTCAATATGATACAACTCAACAATATAGTACAGTAGGCCACGAAAATGATACATATGATAGTAATCATGAAAATAGTCATCATAACGATATATCAGCAATGATCCATGATGTAGTCTATATGATCATGAATGCCACTGGTTACTATCACCAACTGTCTCATCATCATCATCACCATCCTGATCATCATCATCATCATCATCATCATCATCATCATCATCATCATCATCATCACCATCATCATCATCATCATCATCATAATCATCATCATCATCATCATCATCATCATCATCATCATCATCATCATCATCATCTTCATCATCATTTTCATTGGCCTCAGTGTTTTTTGTATCTGCATCATCATCATCCTCTTACATGTGATTTGTACTGGCATAACCAATATTTTGTGGATCTATATCATGTTGAGGATCATCTTGATCTTCTGGAAGACCCATGTTCTGCAAAAAAACATTTAAAATGAAAAGTTATTATTTATTTCATGCAATAATTTTTTTTTCTATTATATATCTAATACTACAACATATGAGACAAAACCATAATCATATTACATCATATCAAAGTGCACATACCATAATAAAATTTCAAGAAAAGTTATAGCTAATACTGGTGACTCGGGACAAACTTTAGCTTTCAAAAACAAAGCCAATTAGGCTGGAAGACTTTTGGATCAGGCCAAAATTTGGTGGAAGAGTAAGAAAGATGACTGGAACTTTGGAGGCCCACCATAATGGATTTCAGTATTCAACCATGAGAGAAGAAGAGAGAGCTGATATCATGTATCAAAACATTAAGCATGCATTCTTCTAGCCAACGGAGAAGGAGATGATTACTTTGCTTCATTTTCATTTGCATAACCATATCACAGCGTGGGAACCAAGAAGACCAAGGATGTTCAGTTTTATGTGGAGGTAATGGATGTGGTCCAAACTTTAGGAGGGGCAAGAAGGTCAATGTATGATCCTAATGAAATTGAGGAAGAACAGCAAGAGAGGGACAAGCAAAATAAAATCAATACAAAGTTTCAAGATTTTTCAAGTGAGTAAGAGAGTTATGGGAGTAGCCTCATCTAAAATATTTTGAACTAGAGTTTGATATACCATTTAGAGAGCTTGGTTTTCATGGAGTTCCTTTCAAAGCCTCTTATTTTATTGTTCCTACGGTAAACTGTTTGGTAGAGTTGGTGGAATTACCTTTCTTAGTAATCACTATTAGTGAGATTGAGATTGTTAACCTTGAGAGAGTAGGACTTGGGCAAAAGGAATTTGATATGGCTATTATTTTCAAAGACTTTAAGCAGGATGTACTCCGCATTGACACCATTCCTCAATCTTCACTTGATGGCATCAAGGAATGGCTGAACTCCATGGATATAAAGTATTATGAAAGTAGAATGAACTTGAACTGGCAGCCAATTTTGAAGAGTATTACTGATGATCCAGATAAATTTATTGAAGATGGTGGTTGGTAATTTTTGAATATGGAAGCTTGTGATTCTGATTCTGATAATTCAGAAGAGTCAAATCAAGGATATGAACCCTCTAATGTAGAAGAGGAATCAAAATCATATTTTATGTAACCACCATCAAGAGTGTTACAAGCCAACAAGATGGAGGGAATTCTTACATAAGGATAATTTTCAATGTTGCAGGTACCGGCTTTAATGCCAACTACAATTGCAACATTAAAATTCCCTAGCAGTATTTATGTTAAGGAAATTTCCTTTAGATGCAAGGATTCAAAGCACATCAATCATGTGGTACAAATGATTAAATCCCAGAGACAATCTGTAGCAATGAAAGAGTCTGAAAAGGCAGAGAGAGCTACACTGGTGACTCAGGAGAAACTTAAGCTTTCAAAAAAAAAGCCAATTAGGCTAGTAGATGTGTGGATCAGGCCAACATTTGGTGGAAGAGGATGAAAGATGACTGGAACTTTGGAGGCCCACCATAATGTATTATGGTATTCAACCATGAGCGCAGAAGAAAGAGTTGATATCGTGTATCAAAAAATTAAGCATGCATTCTTCCAGCCAGTGGAGAAGGAGATTATTACTTTGCTTCATTTTCATTTGCATAACTATATCATGGTGTGGGAACCAAGAAGACCAAGGATGTCTAGTTTTATGTGGAGGTAATGGATGTGGTCCAAACTTTAGGACGGGAGATCCTGATGTCTTCCAAGAGGCATAAAGTCAAATGAATCAAGTTCACCTACATGTTTGCCAAAGTTTACTTCCAATTTTTATGACTATTTTTCTTGACTATCAAAGAAGAAACTTCAGCTTTCAAAAACAAAGCCAATTAGGTTGGTAGACGTGTGGATCAGGCCAGCATTTGGTGGAAGAGGATGAAAGATGACTGGAACTCTAGAGGCCCACCATAATGAATTTCGGTATTCAACCATGAGAGCAGAAGAGAGAGTTGATATCATGTATCAAAACATTAAGCATGCATTCTTCCAGCCAGCGGAGACGGAGATGATTACTTTGCTTCATTTTCATTTGTATAACCATATCATGGCGTGGGAGCCAAGAAGACCAAGGATGTCCAGTTTTATGTGGAGGTAATGGATGTGGTCCAAACTTTAGGAGGGGAGATCCTGATGTCTACCAAGAGGGATAAATTCAAATGAATTAAGTTCACCTGCATATCTGCCAAAGTTTACTTCTAATTTTTATGACTATTTTTCTTGACTGCTAGAGTTTAATTACAAATTTGAAAATTTCTTTCTGGTCATTTTGATGAGGATATATTTAGCCAATGTTTAAGCACCTTTTGTTTGTATCACAAGAATCTGTGCATTGCAAGAATTCTGATTATCTATGGTCTATAGCTATGTCGTCTCACTTATTGGATCTTCTATTTCAATGTTTTATATGGCCTTCTTTGTTTGAGGTAGCACCTAACAATCCTAACTCCTTTCCTTAGCTGAGAAGTGGATTTGAATTTGGAAATACTTCACTTTAAAACTAGCTATGGTTTAAGGAGAGATATTCTATCTTTGTTGTTGATCCCTCAATCTTCAACAAGGACTTAGATGCATGGACTAAAATGCAAGCTTTCAAAATTAGATTTGAATGTGCATAATTTGATTGATTATGGTTTTCACAAGCAATTGTCTTTACATGATTATTCTGGATTGTCAATACATGTAATAGTGACTACATCCTTATCAAGTTTGGCTACCCTTATTCAGAATGCCTTGGCCTTTAAACTTGATACAAAGTTGTGCATTGTTATTCCATATTTGTAACATGTAGGACATTTAAGGGGTACAACATATAGAAATTCAGTACTATCATCCAAGGAAAACTTACATATGGTGTATCAAGAACAATAGAAAATGCTTTTATTAGGGTTAATGTTTTTTTCCCCCACGCTGCTAATATTTTCCCCAAAACATGTTTTTTTTATTATTTCAACGCATCTCAACATTCAATGTAATTTCAGTTGTTTATGCAAATGATGCATATATGTTAACTCGATCAGTGATGTTACTTCAGTAGTTTGACTTCTATGACAACCAACCATTAGGACATTGTGTGCAGGAGCACGTTTGTGTTTTTAGTTAGCTTTTTTGGATAGCTCTCCTGGGTATTGAGGACATTCCATTTATCTTTTGAATGTTAAGAAGTCAAAGTTTCAAGGATTTGTCAAGCGAGTAAGAGAGCTATGGGAGCAGCCTCATCTAAAAGATATTGAACTATAGTTTGATATACCATTTAGAGAGCTTGGCTTTCATGGAGTTCCTTTCAAAGGCTCTACTTTTATTGTTCCTACGGTAAAATTTTTGGTAGAGTTGGTGGAATTACCTTTCTTAGTAATCGCTATTAGTGAGATTGAGAATTGTTAACCTTGAGAGAGAATGACTTGGGAAAAAGGAATTTGATATGGCTATTATTTTCAAAGAATTCAAGTGGGATGTACTTTGCATGTACACCATTCCTCAATCTTCGCTTGATGGCATCAAGGAATGGTTGAACTCCATGGATATAAAGTATTATGAAAGCAGAATGAACTTGAATTGGCAGCCAATTTTGAAGATTATTACTAATGATCCAGATAAATTTGTTGAAGATGGTGATTGGGAATTTTTGAATATGGAAGCTAGTGATTCTGATTCTGATAATTCAAAAGAGTCAGATCAAGGATACAAACCCTCTAATGTAGAAGAGGAATTAGAATCAAATGAGGAAGGTTCAGAAGATGAATCTCTTATGGAGTCAAAGGAGGACGAAGAAGAAGAAGAAGATTCTAAAGAGGAGAAATGTAAAACATGGGATGAATTAGAAGCCGAAGCTAGAAATGCAGATAAGGAAAAAGGAGACGAGTCTGACAGTGAAGAGGAAAGGCAACAATGAAAGGTAAAAGCTATAGGGAAGTCTCAGGCACCTAATATTAGAGATTCAAGAGGAATGCCTACCAAGAGGCATAAAGTCAGATGAATTGAGTTCATCTACATCCTTCTACTATTTATTCATGCACATAAATGGTCATCTTGTAATCATAAGATTTGAGCTCTATTTACTCATCCTACGCATCAATAAACAACTCAACACAAGAGATGAAAATTGACATATTAACACAACAATATCCAACTAAGTTATTGAAACTCAACTATTGATATCTCATTCTCCATTGAGATTAAAAAATCATTCCACTTTTTGTTTTGTAACATATTCTTTTCAAATTGCTTTGGATGGCGGCCATATTTCTCCTCCTGTCAAAACATGGCACATGGACTAGTTAAACTAATTAATATGCAATCATTTACTTTTACCAAGGAAATAAAAAAAAATATATCATTTAACATATTAAATATACTTACAAATGTATAGATCAAGGCTTGTAAACCTTTCTAGCCACTGCGATGTGTGGCACAAATTTTCTCAAGCCTAGCCTTGGAAGCCTTATCCTGAAACATATACTAATTCAATTTAACTATGCACAAATAAAATTTAAATATCGTTTAATAAATTTGATATAATCTTATGAGAAAATTCAAATACTTGCATACTCTCTTCACCGGACTTCCTTCGTGCATTGGACTTATCATATGCTTTTACAAGCTCTTTCCATACTTTCACACTTACATCAATTGGCCTTCTTTTTTGCCTTAGCTCAGGAGGGATTTTTTTTATCTTATTTGTTTGGTTGCACTGAAATCTTTTGTAGTTTTGAGACATTTGTAGCTTTATCTTCTTTATAGACCAACCTGTGCCAAAGTCAATCTACATGTCATGGATAACTGCTTTTATCAGTTGCATGGTAATCTGTGAGAATGGAAAATGTAGATGGTCTTTGAACCGTTGAAGGCATGATTCCTTCAACCTATTCACAAACGTTTTCCCAACATCCGTCATTCGGACCTCCCCTAAAACCACCTCGTATTCTATCTTCTTATTGTAGCTACCAATGCAAGATTGATAAAATGGCATGGTAAAAGAAGTTTGTGTCCTAGGAGTGGCTGGGACATTGGAAGTCTCTACTCCCTGTTCCACATTCTTAGAGTTTACTGTCACCGATTTCCTCCTAGATCTTTTGTTCGATCCAGGACTGGTTGGGGAATCAATTGATTCCCTTTGCCACAATTGATTTGTTTGCAATGTTTGAGGGGCGTTACCAGATTTTTTTCTATGTATCTAGCAAGCGTTGTCCAGTCCACATTAACCAATTTGTTCACTGCCTCTACCCCCAATATAGAAGCCAATTCCTCTTTATCTTTGTTAGTCTCATGTCCCTATATATATACATATTTTTAAATTAAATTTCTTCTTTTAAATTTAGAAATAAAAACTAAAAACTTCAATTCCTCTTTATCGTTGTCAATCTCATGTCCCTATATATATATTTAAATTATATTTCTTCTTTTAAATTTATAAATAAAAGACTAAAAAGTAAAATTCAAAGAAACAATGGAAACATTTATAAATCTATAAATTGACAATGAATTACCTCATTGTTGCCAGAGTCTGCTGACAATGCTCGCTTCCTTCTATTTCTTGACATTTTGAGGCAACCTAGGGCAAATTATTTTCGTCCAATTTGTGGAGGCAAATGAAGTACACACTGTCAGGTATGAAAGTTTTCATCCAGTTTGTGGTATGAAAGTTTTATTTCGTGGGAAAATATGTTCTTTGGGTTTTGTTGTGCAGTTTTGCACACACGCCCCACTGAAAGTAGGGACCCTCTTTTCGCTTTGGTTTTTGGTGCCTTTTGGCCCCTTAATTTTACTAATTTCATTGTCTTTGGAGGTCCTTAGATATTCATCTTGCTTGCCCAAGTGATTTCCCCAGGTCGCACTTTGAAAAACTAAGTTCTGAGCAAAATCCGGGTTTTTACCCAATCCGGAATTTTCTGGTCCGTCCGGATTTTCCCGGATTCTGCTCAAAATCCGACTCTATGCAGAAAATCCGGGTTTTTGATCTAGTCCGGGATTTTCCGCCTGACCCGGATTTTCCCAGATTTCTTTAGTTTTCCGGATTTTTTGCCTGCGTTCGGGATTTTCCGCCTGACCCGGATTTTCCCGGATTTCTTCAGTTTTCCGGATTTTTTGCCTGCGTCCAGGATTTTCCGCCCGACCCGAATTTTCTCGGATTTCTTCATTTTTTCGGATTTTTTGCCAGGCTTTGTGCAAATTGAAATACTGGATTAAATTGATGCATTTGATGATAAATGTTCAACATCACATGCTTAATTTGATGTATTACACAATGTTTCACGCATTCTTGGTTCGTTTTGATGATCTATTGTTCAAATTTTTGCCTTATTTGGTAGAATCCTGTCCGACTGGTTTTTTCCGGATTCTGGTCTGGAGTCCGTCTGATCTAGATTTTCCCAGATTTTCCCCTTGGTCTGGTTTCCCGAAATGGAAATTTTTCTGAAAATGACATTTTTTCCAAAAATGGAATTTTTTTAAAAGTGACCCTGATAATGAAAATTTCTTGAGATAAAAAAAATTGAAAATAAAAAAAATTCCAAAAATGGAAAAAATTCTAAAAATGGAAAGTTTCCTTATAAAATGTAAGTTTTTCTTAAAGGTCAAAATTTTATTCAAATTTAATTTGAACATGTGGGCTATTAATGATGATATCTGTTTTTCAGGACTAAACAAATATTAAAAGGGGGACTTGCATATGGATTCATCCCAAAAGAAGAAATCTGGAAGCATTCAATTTAAATTTTCAAAGTGGGACCTGCCTAAGAATCTGTGCCAAAACTGTCTACAGCTGGAGGACTTTCTGGAAGACGCGTGAATCTGATCTTGCTAGAGATCGTGGGCCAACATGGATAATATTCATGCATTTAATGCAAATCCTGACCTATTTTGAAATTCTCCTTAGGCCGACCTGTTTTGGGGCCAGTCATTATTGTAAAATCTAATTAGGCCGACATGTTTGGGGTTTTCTATAAATGGCATTTGTGCCTCATTTGTAAGGGGAGATTTTAGGAGTTTGGCTAGGCCAGAATTGGCAAGTAGTTTTCAGAATTAGTTGTAGGAGATGAGAGACTTGAAATTGTTATGTAATGCTGGAGAAGTAATGCAATTGGATTGTTGATTTGGCAAACTTTGTATTTATTTTCGACAGTTTTTATGGTTTCTTGTTCTTGATTCTCAGATATTGGATGTTAGATGTTAGATTTCAGCTCTTTTACAATGGTGGTGAAATGTTAATGATGTTGATCGATTTCCGGTCCATACTTTTAGCAATTTGCTAATTGTAGATTGCTGTGTAAAGTTAGTCTGGGCCTCACTTCTGTGCTAAGTTCAACTGTGAATGCTTGTTTACATTGTACCAGTAGTTGGGTATGTGAATGAATGTTCAAAGTCTGAAAATCTTTGGATTTCCCCAGAAGATTGCACCATTTATGTGTAGTTGCAGGTCTGTCCTTGATCAAGCAGAGATCGATTTTATTGGGGATCTGTCCATTTGCAGCTTTCATCATTACTGTGATTGACCTTAAGAGTTAGAATAGAATAGAATTTCTTTAAATCCTTATCTCTTTTGCTGTTTATTTTGAATCTGGGTTAGTTTTAGGATTGAAAGCATCATCATATCGTTGCATCTGATGAAAATTCACTTCCAGCATTGTTCATTTGTAAGGCCCCTTGTGATTACCAGCATTTTCACATATTATCTGAGTTGTTTATGCATTGTCATGACCTGACAGCCGAGAGACCTTGGGGTGATTTTCAGTAATTTATTGTTGAAAATAACCTTTCAAGAGAGATAGAATATTGCATTATGTCTGAGTTGTTGCTGTGCAGAAAACACCATCAACAGATTGGTGCTAGAAGGAGGGTCGAACAAGGTGACATTGCTGGACGATTGAATGAGCCTTTATGTTGAAAATCTAAGATATGGCAGATCTCAAAATCTGAAAATTCAAGTTCTAAGTCAAGATGGAAAATCAGCATTATGTTTTTCATAATGGAAATAGTCTTTAGATTGACTTTTTTCAAATCTGTAAGTCCTTGAATAGGAGGATAAATCAATGGAATGGCAAGGGTTTACATCATTGTTCATTTTCAGACAAGTGTAGGCTTCATAATACCTGTAGACACAATGAGTTTGAATGCTTGGCCTTTCTAGACAACATTGAGATGGTCTTGCAAATGAGCCTTTTCATGCAAAATCTATCTGAACCATTAGCCACCTCAGATCTAGGGTTTATTGATGTTGCAGTTGAGGCATTTACACAGATAATTGAAGGTTAGTTTGCTAGTGGTAAATGCTTGCAAGATTTCCTTTCGTCTAAGTGGTGCAGGGTCCATGATGCAGCCCATTCAGAGTTCATCTGTCGTTCGTTTGGGGACATTATCTTTAAAGTTGGAGAATACCTGGAGTGGAAGGGTGAGTTAAGAAAAGAATGCACTACAAAAGGGCTGACTACTTTTGAATCCAGGGATGGCATTGCAACTGATGCTGACGTGACGTTGGAAGGAACTGAGTGTCATGAAGGTGAATCTGAGGCATCAGAGATAATAGAGGAACATTCAAGTGAAGAATCACCTACGGAGATCAAGGAGGATGTTCTTGTTGAGGCTAGTCAAGTTCCTGAAAATATAGCGGAGGCTGAAAAGGAGGTTCATGTCCAAGACGAAGATGTGATACAGACCAGATACAAATATTTTGTTGCTATAATTATAAGAGATTGGTCAAGCCTAGGTTTTGGAGTCTACCTAGAGGAGCTGTTGTTACCAGCTTGGTGTAGGATACATGAGGAAGAGCATTCAGAATTCACCTGTTTCTAGTGTCAGACAGTCATAAAGGAGGTGAAGGAACAAGTACAGCTACTCTTACATGCAAATGATACACCGAGAGATACATCAAACAAGTCTCTGATTGAGGACTGTCAACCAGTGGCTGATGAATGTCTTGAAGAACATGAGGAAGCACTCGATGAAGTGGTCAACGTTACTGATGATTGGGATCAAGAATCTGAGCTAGTGCCAACAGAAGATGAATTCAAGGAGTCTTCTCATTTATCACATTCTGTTTTTCCTCTATATATTGATGAACAAAGCACTAAAAATTCACAGATTTTATGCATTATTGATGAGGTAGCTAATATGGTTCACACTGATGTGCAGGAAAACATGAATGATGTTGAAAACAGAAATGTTGCAGTCAGTATTTGTGAACATGCCCCAGCTTCTCTAGGTGAAAAGTCCCATGTTCATAGTTTTGGAAGTCTTCGATATGAATTTCACTCTGCATCATGTAGTGATTCCTCTAATTCTATCTTGCCTATTTCAAATGCAAGTGGAATATTGCATCATCAATGGAGACCCCCTAATGACACTATGATAAACTCTTCACAAGTGCAGGATGATGAACACGACACTCAGTCTGCAGAAATGAAAAATCAAGTTGTTTCTTTCTTTGCTGGAAATTCTGAATCTTGTCAATTTGATTATGGAGATTTGTAGCACTCGAAAAATTAAGAGTAATTTTCAAACCATTTAACACAGCATTAAGAGAAATTAAAATGTTCTAAATTTATTCAAATCATTATAAATAAGTTTCCGAAAAGTCAACATTTCACATAACTCTTCCAAATGAAATAAAGAGAATTTGAATTGTATTTCATAAAATAATATCATCAATGTAATGAATCAAAACATAAGTCTTTCAATGATTTACTCATATACATATATTCATCTTCACTTGGAGGAATCAATCCTTCTAATAGAACATCTTTCTATGCTAAGTTATAAAACTTTAACCTCTTAAAATCAATGATACATTAAATACTTTCAAAATATACTTCCATTTCAAGTTTCAACAAGGATGTCAAAATGTATATATACATATATAATGGGCTTCACCAGCCAAGTCTGAATAATACATAAGTACATCAATAGCAAATAACCTTGGATCCACCAACCGCCGTGACACCTTGGTCTTCTTGCGAGCTGGGGCCAAGAATGTGATTTAGGCGCCTTTTCCGCCCAACCACGAAGTCCATGACTTCCCCGGGTCCCTTCCTAACTCGAAGGAATCCCCGGCCCTGCATAAAGGAGCCTAGCAACCCGAAACAGTAAAACAGGAGGGCACTCTCGGTGCGTGCCTGATGCCTATATGCATTTCTAACATAAAATAAACACATTTCTTGCAACAGGAGGTGGCAGAGACTCAAATAAATTTCTAGGCTTTTAAAATAAACAATCCATCTATTTCAATAGTACAGTGCTTGGCCAAGCAAAATAATAAATGGTAGAATTAGAAAAGGTAATACTACCGTCTCCGTTTGCCCACCTTTGGCACCCTGTCTCGGAAGTTACCATAGTGAAGTAAAATAATACTTAACAGAAACTTTATACATTTTCAAACATGCTTCCATCATTTAATCAATTCTAAAAGAAGTGAATTTTCAGTACATTCTTTATTTTTCAGTTGTAAGATGTCATTTATCCTTTGGTAAGTGTCCCTTTTAATTTGGATAAAGAACATATATAAATATCTTGATAATTTTCAGTGCACTAATTGATAGTAAGAACAGTGTTTTCAATTTTCAATATGCATTTCTATTCTTACAAGCTCAAGCTGACTGAAAGTTTTAATTCCCTATTTCAATACAGGCTACAGAGTAAAATAATTTACTAATACAATGCAATCTGAGGTTTGAAAGATAACCTTTCATTCATATTTCATGGTGTATTCCTTTTAACATATTCAAGGTACTTTCCAGTTTACATGATGTCTCAAAAACACTTCTGTTCTTGTTTCAGGTTTATCAATTCAGAGATATTTGTATATATTCAACAGAATTCATTCTACTTTCTGATACATGGCTTTTCAAGACAATTCTGTCCTTGCTTCAGATTTAATAATTCAAAGATATTTATATAATAGAATTCATACTATTTTCTGTTTCATAGCTTTTCGAGATATTTTTGTCCTTGCTTCAGGTTTAACAATTCAAAGATATTTGTATATATATTCAACATAATTCATACTACTTTTCTGGGAAAGAGTTTCCTGTTTCAATTTGTATTTGGCACACAATGCATGGGTATCTATTTATATATATATAGGTATACATATATATATGTATGTATGTATGTGCAGTCATTTTGTATATGCATACATATATATATGTGTGTGTGTGTGTGTGAAGAAATTCATGTTCAGTTGTGTAAAATTCGAAGTAAGAAATTCTGGTTTTCAAATCTGTGCAACGAATTTACTGGCCGTGCACACCTAACAGGGTATTTTACATAGTTTCCTTACTGGCATTGAGTGACCAAAAGAGGGGCTCAGGAAAGCCTTGCCCCTCCCATGGGGAGGGAGCGGGCTGTGAGGGCTCATGTCGGCCTCTACAGGCCGCGGCCTGTGGAGGGCGCGAGCCTCCACAGTCCATGACCTTCCCATGGGGAGGGCAGGGGAAATTAATTCCCATAGCAATTTCGAAACTCAAGAAAAAAGAAAGGCATTCGCCCAGTATAAACTGCATTCGGATTTATCTCAAGCCATTTTGGTTTTTATTAAGATGACAGAATTTTTAAACAAACAGATATGGAAACATGTAATTACACTTGAGAATAATGCAGACTTGCCATAGAACGAAAACCCTAATTCTGAGGAAGGAATGGGTATTCTACAATTGCTACACAGAATAATAAGCTGTTACCCAGATTTCAAAATGAAATTGGAAAGAATTCTCAGTTGTTTGTATTCTAAAACAGGGAATAATTCAATTCCTTACTACAGTTTTTAAAATAAAGTTAAAAGAAGGCATAATGAAGAGAACCTGGTAAAATTTGGTTCTATTTGCAGATGTTCAACAGTACCTCCTTTCTTTCCTCTGTTCCAGAGCTCTGCGATCTATTCAATCAAAGTCTTTTCCTCTTTCTTAAAGCCTCCTCCTCTTTCTCGAGGATCATGCATAAAATTTCCAGTTGACAGCAGTTTTGCAAGGATTGCCACATGCCCATCAATTTGTTGGTTTTGAGACAGAATTTTCTAGAGCCCAATGCTCTCTCGGGCTATTCATTTTTAATTCTTTTGAAAAAATATCACCATATATCCCAAAATAGAATTATTTATATCCCTTTTATGCAATTTTTGAAAATTCATTTATGCAAAACAGATTTATATTATGTTTATTCTTTTATTTAATTTGTTTTTATTTTTAAATACATTTCTTTTAACAAAAACAGGTTTAACCTTTTGTTGCTCAAATATATATAATGAAAAATAAGGAAATAGAATAAGCCATATTATTTCAAGATTTAATTTAACCATATTTCAAATTCGCTATGCTAATCATTTCACGCAATCACATTGTAAAAACGAACATGACCTAATGCAGCTACATGATGTAAGTGGTGTGTGCATAACCGAGAGTTTCTCCTCTTCTACCCTGTCGAGAAACTAACCTCCTTTTCCTCAATCACACTCTTGGCCTTCGATCTCCTTGGCCTTCGATCACTTGCCACTCAGATGCACTCAGGCGTGCAAAACAAAAGAGTATTAGTAACCATTGTAGAATCAATAATTAACTCAACATTTATATGAATGCATTCATAATTTTTGAAAGAAAACAATTATATTAAGCATTGCTCTTAACACATATCATACTTCATATATTAAATCTCATAAGGTCATGGTCAAACATTATCTAAATAAGTCATGGTCAAACTAAGTCAATGGTCAAAATAAGTCATGATCAAAATAAGTCATGATCAAAATATGTCAATGGTCAAAATAAGTCAATGTATGAGACGTGACAAGATTTAGGAAAGACAACTTGCATATGGGTTAATCATGGTCCTAATGAGTTACCTCAGTTACTAGTTATTCCTAATCTTGACATGGAGTTTGAATGCTGCAACGCAGAGATTTATTTTTCTGAATATAAAGACAGGTTTGCATTTCTAAGGACTGTTACCTTCACCTTATTGCTTGTCCATGCATTGATTAATCATATGGGGATGAGTCTCAGTTCATCATGTCTGATCATGAGCCACTTTGAGTCTTTCTGTACATAGTGTTGATCTGAATAAATGCAGCTTGGTCTGCTTTTCTTTTACTTCCTTCTGTTTTGTTTTCTTTAGGATAGATTGCTTTAGTTTAGATGGCTTTTCCTTGCTTCTGTTTTGGCTAGTTTAGTTTGCTTTGGATTTCGGTTTGATTGTTTTGCTTCTCTGGCTTGGGTTTTCTATTTTCTGGTTGGGGAGGTGTCCTTCCTGTGCAATAATTCTTTATTATTTGGGATTGTTCTAAGTGTTTTATTGATGGACTTTAGTCATGTGTCTTAAATTAATGGTCAAAGATCTTTTGTTGGTGTCAAGCAATCTGAATGTCTAATTTAAAGAGAATGGGTCATTGGTCTGACTTGAATCTGAAGTATTCTGAAATCTTATATCCTTCATACATCTTAAGAATCTGAAGGTTGCAGTAGGGTCCTTGCAAGGTCTTGTTGGGTGAAAAATCATATTTCTGCTTCAGTGCCACTGTGGTTCTCAGCCCTGAGTGTGGACTTCACTGTTCACAGGTTGAAATGAAAAGAGTAAAAAAAAATTAAAAAAAAAGAAAAGAAAAAAGAAAAAAGAAGAGAAAATATTGAGAGTCAGAGGAAAGAATTCAACTTATCAGGAGTATCTGAATATCTCTACCGGGGCTATAGACGCCTGGCTGGTAGTAGAGCTATGTTCAGGAGAACTACATCGATAACCTCGTCAGGGCTATGGATGCCTGACTGGCAGCGAGACTCTATCCAGGTTGCTTTTGGAGCTAGAATATTTATGTAGCCCAACTTGACTGAGCTTGGTTTCTGTAGTAGCTTAAGGAGGGAAATGAATTCACTTGTACACACTTGGATTTTCAGTTTATGGAAGGTCCAGTCTATCCTAGGTTCTGACTCTTTAATCTTGCATTTTGATTTGTTTGCCTGATAGGGAGATTGAAACCAGATATTCTGGGTTCATGATTCTTGTTTATCATTAAAATGCTCTGGAGCATTTTCCAAACGGAGTCGCCATTTGTTGTGCAGTTTTGCACACACGCCCCACTGAAAGTAGGGACCCTCTTTTCGCTCTAGCTTTTGGTGTCTTTTGGCCCCTTAATTTTACTAATTTCATTGTCTTTGGAGGTCCTTAGATGTTCATCTTACTTGCCCAAGTGATTTTCCTAGGTCGCACTCTGAAAAACTAAGTTCTGAGCAAAATTCAGGTTTTTACCCCAATCCGGGATTTTTCGGTCCAGCCGGATTTTCCCGGATTCTGCTCGAAGTCCGGCTCTGTGCAGAATATCTGGGTTTTTGGTCCAGTCTAGGATTTTCTGCCTGACCCGGATTTTCTCGGATTTCTTCAGTTTTCTGAATTTTTTGCCTGCGTCCGGGATTTTCCGCCTGACCCGGATTTTCCCGGATTTCTTCAGTTTTCCGAATTTTTTGCCTGCGTCCGGGATTTTCCGCCTGACCCGGATTTTCTCAGATTTCTTCATTTTTCTGGATTCTTTGCAAGGTTTTGTGCAAATTGAAATACTGGATTAAATTAATGCATTTGATGATAAATGCTCAACATCCCATGCTTAATTTGATGTATTACACGATGTTTCGCGCATTCTTTGTTCGTTTTGATGATCTATTGTTGAAATTTTTGCCTTATTCGGTAGAATCTTGTCCGGCTGATTTTTTCCGGATTCTGGTCTGGAGTTCGCCTGATCTGGATTTTTCCGGATTTTTCCCTTGGTCTGGTTTCCCGAAATGGAAATTTTTCCAAAAATGACATTTTTTCCAAAAATGGAATTTTTTTAAAAGTGACACGATAATGAAAAATTTCTTGAGATAAAAAATTGAAAATAAAAATTCCAAAAATGGAAAAAATTCTGAAAATGGAAAGTTTCCTTATAAAATGTAAGTTTTTCTTAAAGGTCAAAATTTTATTCAAATTTAATTTGAACATGTGGGCTATTAATGATGATATCTGTTTTTCAGGACTAAACAAATATTAAAAGGGGACTTGCATATGGATTCATCCCAAAAGAAGAAATCTGGAAGCATTCAATTTAAATTTTCAAAGTGGGACTTGCCTAAGAATCTGTGCCAAAACTGTCTACAGCTGGAGGACTTTCTGGAAGACGCGTGAATCTGATCTTGCTAGAGATCGTGGGCCGACATGGATAATATTCATGCATTTAATGCAAATCCTGTCCTATTTTGAAATTCTCCTTAGGTCGACCTGTTTTGGGGCCAGTCATTATTGTAAAATCTAATTAGGCCGACATGTTTGGGGTTTTCTATAAATGGCATTTGTGCCTCATTTGTAAGGGGAGATTTTAGGAGTTTGGCTAGGCCAGAATTGGCAAGTAGTTTTCAGAATTAGTTGTAGGAGATGAGAGACTTGAAATTGTTATGTAATGCTGGAGAAGTAATGCAATTGGATTGTTGATTTGGCAAACTTTGTATTTATTTTCGACAGTTTTTATGGTTTCTTGTTCTTGATTCTCAGATGTTGGATGTTAGATGTTAGATTTCAGCTCTTTTACAATGGTGGTGAAATGTTAATGATGTTGATCGATTTCCGGTCCATACTTTTAGCAATTTGCTGATTGTAGATTGCTGTGTAAAGTTAGTTTGGGCCTCACTTCTGTGCTAAGTTCAACTGTGAATGCTTGTTTACATTGTGCCAGTAGTTGGGTATGTGAATGAATGTTCAAAGTCTGAAAATCTTTAGATTTCCCAGAAGATTGCACAATTTCTGTGTAGTTGCAGGTCTGTCCTTGATCAAGCAGAGATCAGTTTTATTGGGGATCTATCCATTTGCAGCTTTCATCATTACTGTGATTGACCTTAAGAGTTAGAATAGAATAGAATTTCTCTAAATCCTTATCTCTTTTCTGTTTATTTTGAATCTGGGTTAGTTTTAGGATTGAAAGCATCATCATATCGTTGCATCTGATGAAAATTCACTTCCAACATTGTTCATTTGTAAGGCCCCTTGTGATTACCAGCATTTTCACATATTATCTGAGTTGTTTATGCATTGTCATGACCTGACAGCTGAGAGACCTTGGGGTGATTTTCAGTAATTTATTGTTGAAAATAACCTTTCAAGAGAGATAGAATATTGCATTCTGTCTGAGTTGTTGCTGTGCAGAAAACACCATCAACAGATTGGCGCTAGGAGGGTCGAACAAGGTGACATTGCTGGACGATTGAATGAGCCTTTATGTTGAAAATCTGAGATATGGCAGATCTCAAAATCTGAAAATTCAAGTTCTGAGTCAAGATGGAAAATCAGCGTTATGTTTTTCATAATGGAAATAGTCTTCATATTGACTTTTTTCAAATCGTAAGTCCTTGAATAGGAGGATAAATCAATGGAATGGCAAGGGTTTACATCATTGTGCATTTTCAGACAAGTGTAGGCTTCATAATACCTGTAGACACAATGAGTTTGAATGCTTGACCTTTCTAGACAACATTGAGATGGTCTTGCAAAGGAACCTTTTCATGCAAAATCTATCTGAACCATTAGCCACCTCAGATCTAGGGTTTATTGATGTTGCAGTTGAGGCATTTACACAGATAATTGAAGGTCAGTTTGCTAGTGGTAAATGCTTGCAGAATTTCCTTTCGTCTAAGTGGTGCAGGGTCCATGATGCAGCCCATTCAGAGTTCATCTGTCGTTCGTGTGGGGACATTATCTTTAAAGTTGGAGAATACCTGGAGTGGAAGGGTGAGTTAAGCAAAGAATGCACTACAGAAGGGCTAACTACTTTTGAATCTAGGGATGGCATTGCAATTGATGCTGACGTGACTTTGGAAGGAACTGAGTGTCATGAAGGTGAATCTGAGGCATCAGAGATAACAGAGGAACATTCAAGTGAAGAATCACCTACGAAGATCAAGGAGGATGTTCTTGTTGAGGCTAGTCAAGTTCCTAAAAATATAGCGGAGGCTGAAAAGGAGGTTCATGTCCAAGACGAAGATGTGATACAGACTAGATACAAATATTTTGTTGCCATAATTATAAGAGATTGGTCAAGCCTAGGTTTTGGAGTCTACCTAGAGGAGCTGTTGTTACTAGCTTGGTGCAGGATACATGAGGAAGAGCATTCAGAATTCACCTGTTTCCAGTGTCAGACAGTGATAAAGGAGGTGAAGGAACAAGTACGGCTACTCTTACATGCAAATGATACACCGAGAGATACATCAAACAAGTCTCTGATTGAGGACTGTCAACCAGTGGCTGATGAATGTCTTGAAGAACATGAGGAAGCACTCGATGAAGTGGTCAACGTTACTGATGATTGGGATCAAGAATCTGAGCTAGTGCCAACAGAAGATGAATTCAAGGAGTCTTCTCATTTATCACATTCTATTTTTCCTCTATATATTGATGAACAAAGCACTAAAAATTCACAGATTTTATGCATTATTGATGAGGTAGCTAATATGGTTCACACTGATGTGCAGGAAAACATGAATGATGTTGAAAACAGAAATGTTGCAGTCAGTATTTGTGAACATGCCCCAGCTTCTCTAGGTGAAAAGTCCCATGTTCATAGTTTTGGAAGTCTTCGATATGAATTTCACTCTGCATCATGTAGTGATTCATCTAATTCTATCTTGCCTGTTTCAAATGCAAGTGGAATATTGCATCATCAATGGAGACCCCCTGATGACACTATGATCAACTCTTCACAAGTGCAGGATGATGAACATGACACTCAGTTTGCAGAAATGAAAAATCAGGTTGTTTCTTTCTTTGCTGGAAATTCTGAATCTTGTCAATTTGATTATGGAGATTTAGGAAAGACAACTTGCATATGGGTTAATCATGGTCCTAATGAGTTACCTCAGTTACTAGTTATTCCTAATCTTGACATGGAGTTTGAATGCTGCAACGCAGAGATTTATTTTTCTGAATATAAAGATAGGTTTGCATTTCTGAGGACTGTTACCTTCACCTTATTGCTTGTCCATGCATTGATTAATCATATGGGGATGAGTCTCAGTTCATCATGTCTGATCATGAGCCACTTTGAGTCTGTCTGTACATAGTGTTGATATGAATAAATGCAGCTTGGTCTGCTTTTCTTTTACTTCCTTCTGTTTTGTTTTCTTTAGGATAGATTGCTTTAGTTTAGATGGCTTTTCCTTGCTTCTGTTTTGGCTAGTTTAGTTTGCTTTGGATTTCGGTTTGATTGTTTTGCTTCTCTGGCTTGGGTTTTCTATTTTCTGGTTGGGGAGGTGTCCTTCCTGTGCAATAATTCTTTATTATCTGGGATTGTTCTAAGTGTTTTATTGATGGACTTTAGTCATGTGTCTTGAATTAATGGTCAAAGATCTTTTGTTGGTGTCAAGCAATCTGAATGTCTGATTTAAAGAGAATGGGTCATTGGTCTGACTTGAATCTGAAGTATTCTGAAATCTTATATCCTTCATACATCTTAAGAATCTGAAGGTTGCAGTAGGGTCCTTGCAAGGTCTTGTTGGGTGAAAAATCATATTTCTGCTTCAGTGCCACTGTGGTTCTCAGCCCTGAGTGTGGACTTCACTGTTCACAGGTTGAAATGAAAAGAGTAAAAAAAAAAATTATTAAAAAAAAAAGAAGAGAAAATATTGAGAGTCAGAGGAAAGAATTCAACTTATCAGGAGTATCTGAACATCTCTACCGGGGCTATAGACGCCTGGCTGGCAGTAGAGCTATGTTCAGGAGAACCACAGCGATAACCTCGTCGGGGCTATGGATGCCTGACTGGCAGCGAGGCTCTATCCAGGTTGCTTTTGGAGCTAGAATCTTTACGTAGCCCAACTTGACTGAGCCTGGTTTCTACAGTAGCTTAAGGAGGGAAATGAATTCACTTGCACACACTTGGATTTTCAGTTTATGGAAGGTCCAGTCTATCCTAGGTTCTGACTCTTTAATCTTGCATTTTGATTTATTTGTCTGATAGGGAGATTGAAACCAGAGATTCTGGGTTCATGATCCTTGTTTATCATCAAAATGCTTTGGAGCATTTTCCCAGTGGAGTCGCCATTTGTTGTGCAGTTTTGCACACACGCCCCACAGAAAGTAGGGACCCTCTTTTCGCTCTGGCTTTTGGTGCCTTTTGGCCCCTTAATTTTACTAATTTCATTATCTTTGGAGGTCCTTAGATGTTCATCTTGCTTGCCCAAGTGATTTTCCCAGGTCGCACTTTGAAAAATCCAGCTTTGAACAAATTCGATTTTCCCAAATTGGCTCGAATTTCCCATAACTCGTCACCGAATTTCCATAACTCGTCTCACCGGATTTTCTCCCATTCAACCACCGATTTTCCCATTTTGCCCGAGTCTCCACTGCCCATTTTTTCGGATTTTCCCCTTGGTTTGATTTCCCCTGAAGGGCCGAAATCTCGAGATTTCCCAAAATGGAAATTTTTTCGAAAATAATTATTTATTTATTTATATATTTTTTCCAAAAATGGATTTTCTTAAATGTTCTCGAAAAATGAAAATTTCTTGAAAAAGATGTTGAAAATAAAATTTCCAAAAATGGAAAAAATCTAAAAAATGGAAAATTTCCTTATAAAAATGTAAGTTTTTTAGAAAATGTTAAGATTTTATTTGGACATGTGGGCTATTAATGATGATATCTGTTTTTCAGGACTAAGCAAATATTAAAAGGGGGGGACTTGCATATGGATTCGTGCCAAAAGTGGGAAATCTGGAAATGTTCAATTTAAATTTTCAAAAGTGGGAGCTGCCTAAGAATCCGTGCCAAAACTGTCTACAGCTGGAGGACTTTCTGGAGGGCACGTGAATCTGATCTTGCTGGAGATCGTGGGCTGACATGGATAATATTCATGCATTTAATGCAAATCTTGTCCTCTTTTGAATTTCTCATTAGGCCGACCTGTTTTGAGGCCAATTATTATTGTAAAATCTAATTAGGCCGACATGTTTGGGGGATTCTCTATAAATGGCATATGTGCCTCATTTGTAAGGGGGGGAGAGATTAGGAGAAGATTTGATAGAGAGAGAATTTAGCAGTAGAGTAGAGGTAGAAGCTAGTCAATTTATGAGCAAGTGATGTAATAGAACATTGGAATTGTTGTTGGAGTTTGGTGATTCAAGACAATTGAAGGCATTGTGATTTTCTGGTGATCTCTTTTGTGTTGACTTATCTTGCATGGTTCTTATGATTCTATTTTTAAAATTGCTCATGGTTATTAGATTTAGATTTAGATATGATTCAATGATGTTCATGATTTAATGTTTGAAGTGTTTGCAACAGTCCCTGGTCCATACTTTTTGCAGCTAGCTAATTGTTAGTTGCTTTGTAAAGTTAGCTTGGACCTTTATATTCATTGTGCTTGGTTCAATTATGGAGATTTATTCATTTCAACTGCAATTGGGTTGTCTTGGGTGAATGTTCATGATCTGAAAATCTTTAAAACCTTAGAAGATTGCACTATTTCTGTAAGATTACAGATTAATCTTGGTCAAGCAGAGATTGGTTTCGTTGGGATTGGTCCATTTCAAGTGTTTATCATTTGCATTGTTAATCTTAAGAGTTAGAGAATATAATCTCTCTAAACCCTTATCTCTTTTGCTGTTTATTTTGAATCTGGGTTAGTTTTAGGATTGAAAGTATCACCATATTGTTGCATTTGATGAAAATTCACTTCCAGCATTGTTCATTTGTAAGGCCCCTTGTGATTACCAGCATTTTCACATATTATCTGAGTTGTTTGTGCATTGTCATGACCGACACCAGAGATTCCTAGTGATTTTCAAGGATTTATTGTTGAAAATAACCCTTCAAGAGAGATAGAATGTCATTGCATCACTGAAGTTGTTGCCGTGCGTAAAAACACCATCAACAACCAAGCAAAGTTCAAACATGTTGAATTATATGCTGAGTATGAGAAGAGAAAATTTTCATACAAAGAAGTGCTGCTTGTGCGATATAGAAGGAGCAGGGAGAGATTTATTGCTAAGGATGTCGAGCCTTTTGAGTGAGAAGAGTTTGAAGATTATTTTAAAAACACTTATTATTGCTTAAATCAAGTACTGGCTCAAGACTTTGAGGTTAGGATAGCTCTTGATTTATTGGTGATGGTGGTGGATATACAAAATCATAATCAAAACACTGGATTTGATTATGCTAACTTTGTTGCTGAATGGATGCATGAGGATTTTCTCAATTTGAAAAAGGAGGTGCTCCCTTTGTGTTTTCCCCATTACTCTTTTTTGATGGATATGCTCTTATGGGAAGGTGATTATGAATGGAAAAGGAAATTAAATCTGAAGATTAAGGGTAGTGAGAATAATGTTATACCTGTACAAATGTGGACACACATTTGGGATCAAGATTGCTCCAATTCCAACTACATCTTGTTTGTTAATGTTGTAAGATATGGTATCTTAGAGTCATTGGGTGTAGCACCTATGTTTAGACTTTCTCCAGAGATTAGAAGTCTTATGTGCCTAAAAGATATACCAGATTCTAAGGCCACACATAATTGGGCTGATTGGTTTCTACATTCTGAATATACTTTGATCAGGGCCTATGGAGCTAAGGTTGCACCTCATGTCTACCTTTGTATGTCTTAAAAATATTGGATTTCATGGAGCTTATGTGGAAAATTGATGTGATGGATTATGAAATGTTTAGGAAGGGAAGAAAAGGAATTGTGATACATCCCCAATGTGCTTTTGCTTACTTCATAGTCATTGCCCCTGAGGGGTATGAAAAGCTTGGCATCATGGTAAATAATCTTAGGATGCCTATTGATGAGATTAGAGTTTTTGATCGAGAAGGGTTTGTGGCGGGAAGAAACAGAAAAAAAAATTTAGGCGTCATACATCATGAATTTTTATATAAAGATGACATACTAAGAAATTTAAAAAGTGATGAGGCTGTCATGACTAGGAAAAGAGAATGGACAGCTATGACAAACTTTGAGGAGAAAATTATGAAAAGAAATGCATTCTACATAAGTCCATACAGTGTAATTGCAAACCCCTTGGAGAGAACCTTTACTATGTTAAGGGATTATTAGTCTGGTGAGTTTAAGGTAAAGGTAAAGGAGGTTGCTAATAAAGCACATGTACTCTTGGAACAACAACAACACCAAGCTATGGATATCCTAGAACATCCTGTAGATGTTCAGGAGGTAAAGGAGGAACAAATGGAAAAACATGTGCCAGGAAATGAGGAGGTGGAGAAGAAATTTCCCTTTCCTCATATTGAAGAAACTCATAGTTCACATGTTCCTCTTGATAGTATTGTCAAATGGCAGTATGACAGAAAATGATGATGATCCTAGGATTAGGGAGTGTGATGAATTTTTGGCTAATGATAAATTTGTGTAGACTAATGAATTTTAGGAGTTTATGATTCAATAGTGGAGTAAGCAGATAAAAGAGATACTTGAATCAACCCGAGCTAATGTTGAACCTTCTCATAAGGAGGAAGATGAGAAAGCAGAGGAAGAGAAAATCAGGGCTGAAATTGCATCTATTACTCCCATTGAGGCTTGAAAAATTGTCAAGGATAGTGGAATTATGTTGTTACTATGATGTACTATCACTTATGCCATAACATATGATGCAATTAGGAGAGATCCTAAAGCTTTGATATATGAAGACCAATTTGAGGATAAAGTATTTGGTTCTGGATATAGTCCAAAGTTGCATATTCTTGCGATTTGGTCTATGGAACCTAATACTAGTAAACATGAGGTTGCTAGGCCTATTGAAGAAGCTATTGGCTCACTAGTGGTCAAAAGAGCTACTCACATATCTCCTATCCAGGTAGCTGAGCTAACTGCACATGCTGCAATGCTTAGTGTGGATATTGCACATATTTCTCAAAAGAAATATGAATCCTTGGTTAAAGCATATAATAAGGCCTTGAATGAGCTGAATCAAATGAGAGCCACTATTTAGGCTACACAAAAGATAATAACTCAACCATATTATTATTCTTGTTCTTCATTTGATGTGTCTACACAAGATAGGGAGACATTGGCCCTAAGAATTGATGATTTGAAAGGTAAGTTGGCTACTGAGAAAGAAAATGTCAGGTAGGACAAACTTGAAACAATCAAGGTGTTAAATGAAATCTTTGAGGATGTGCTGAAGTATAGGGTGACTAAGTTGGTCCACAAGGCTAATGATGTTTGGGCCACATATGAGAATATTCATGAGATAAATACAATGTATTTGAAAGTACAGGAGGCCTTCGGGAATGAATGGAATAATTGGACTACTAGGGTAAATTCTTTGAGAGAAATGATGCCAAAAATGAATGAGGATCCCAAGGTACCTACCAATATTCCTAATATCTTGCAAAATATTGACTCAATAAATGAGATAACTACTTTCGATGGAAAGTTAGGTATACAACTCCAGAGTAAGTTGAAGATATTCAAGGAGATGGAGGAATGTGGTATGCCTTAAATATTGAGTCCAAAAGGTGAATTGCATCCATTTGACACCTAGAAGAAAGCTTTGGGAGGAATGCTTGGAGTAGCTATGATGACCTTGATTGTCACTGACTACATTTTTCTCAATTCAAACATTGACACAATAATGAAAATTGAATCAAGGATGGACATATTTGTTAAAGAATCCAAGATTTTAATTGATTCCAGGTACTCTTAGTATATTTCTAAGGTGCAGGATTTATTGAATGTAAAATGGCCCACTGATGAGGAATACAACACTTGGTTGGAGAAATACACAGAGTGAATATGTGTAAGGAAATTAAATGAGAAGAATAATGGATAGGAGAAGAATATACATAGCCTGAATATAGTACAGATTAGGATTTTGGTA
>VDFB02373365.1:128338406-128380175 GCA_007258455.2 Sequoia sempervirens | reverse complement strand
TTGGTCGCCTACCTTCTGAGAGACCTTTGCAACAGATTTCAATCAATTCGGAGGTGAAATGAGTGAGTTATGAGTATTTTTCTGATTTCCAGTTTGCTGATATGAAATTTCCAGAACTCAGGATTTTACATCAGATTTATAAGTTTCCAGTTTTAATCATATTTCAGTCATTGGAAAGTAAAGAACATTGTTGGAATTCATTCTTATCTCCTTATCTCATTTCTATGTCACTGTAATTCATGTTTTGCAGTCATTTTGAATTGTAAGGTTCTGATTAGTAGTACTAATCTAACCCATTATTATTGCTGCAACTACTTGATTAAATTCTCATTAAAGTACCCCTGGATGGTTTACCGCCAGTGTGGATAATCTGTTTGTAACATTCATATACCCATTTTCATAGTGGAGAATTCCCACAGTGCTGTGGATGCCCGCCGCAGCGGATGAATTGTTTTTAAATGTAATCTTTTCCCCCCACTGTTTGGTGGTAGTGTGGAAATGTTCTTCATGGCTGGTTATCCGCCTATCCGTTTTTAAATTCAAATTTCAACACTCCGTCATATGTTAGCACCTCGCCCTCAATGGGATCTTGAGTGCACATTCTTGACGTTGAGTAGTTTTCAATTCAAGTTCAGTTTTCAGTTTGATGCTAACGCTAATCCAGTTAACTATTGCTGGTTTATGTTGTGTAATTCCTTCAAAAAAATTGGTTAGCATATTTCATTCAATTGTTTTATGATAGCAAATTGTTGAGTCTCTTTTAGCCAACAAGGAGTTATTGTAATTGTTGTTCCTATTGTGTAAGAACAAGATTGCAAGCCTCTTTAGCTGCAAGCTCTTGTTCCAGGCATGTTAGAAGTAGATTTTGTTCGAGAAGTTTGAGAAATAAAATCATGAGCCTCCTTTGCCTTGATATAACGTCTCAGATTTCCATTATTTGTGTTATGCTTTTATGATCTTAATTTCAGCTTACATTGAAGTGTGTAGATGTTTGTTGGGAAAGAGTTTATTGAAGCACTTTGTCAGAGAATCAACCTTGTTCATTTCTAGTTTCTCTTGCTTTGCGTATTACTCGAGAAGTTAGAAACGTCTTTAGCTTAAGTTAGTCGTAGTTGAAGTCCTTAAAACAGAAAATCCCAGCTGCAGCATTTGTGTTTAATAAACCTTGTGCTCTAACTGATCAAAAAGATAGGCAACTTAGTTTTTAGTTTACTTTCTTTCAACACCATCAGCAAGAGGGAGCTTCCCCTCTTAATTTGAAGAGCACTTTTACTGTGCATAGCTGTCCATTTCAAATACGCATTCGAGAGGTGCGAATTTAAATGCCAACACAACGTCAACAATTTCAACAGATAAATCAAACATCTGACGACGGAGATCAAACTGAGGCATATCGTGAAAGATTGCCAAGTAGAAATTACATCACAAAAGATCAAAGGTGCCCCTACAGGCCAAGGGCACCCATACTTTTGGGACCACTAGATCAACTTTCAAAACTTGCAAGGCCAGTCATTCTTTCTGGTACTGAACTAGTTATCCATTCCACATCTCAGCACGTTCACCGGAATCATCAGTCGCCAGAGACCTCAGATCAAAGCACTGAAGGTCAAAATGGAAGAACTGAAAAGCATCCAAGAAAATGACTAATTTTGGAGAAAAATGCACCCTCTTGGGAAAAGGTGTCCAAGAATTTGAGGCATCAGAGTCAACTTTTAAGCTTTGCAGCTCCCGAGCACACTTCTTCAAAGTTGATCCAACTCTGCAATGAATTTTTCAGCAAGACTTCAGGATCGATCGAGCAACTGGGATCACGGGTCAAACAGAGGTACTTCATCACAAAAAAAGGATGAAAATATTCAATTCTCAAGACTTGGACGCCTAAAGTCAAACTAGGCCCAAGTTGACTTGAGTTAAGATATTTTAAAGCTCCTTCATGCCCAAACGTCCCAAAATAGATGGAGATGATTTTGTTAACTGCCAATCACAAAGGTGATTCCCCCAATCATGATTTGGACGCCCTAATTGATGCTTGCAACTCCAAATCAATATTTATGAAGCCTAGGCATCCATTATTCATTATTTCTTGTAGGTTGAAGAGCCCAAACACCAATATTTTCTCTCCAGCATCATTTGAAGGATCTGATAGAAGCCATTGACAGTGTTCTTCATTGTTTGCAAGAACAGGTTGCACAGAAGAGTAGTATATTAGAGTTTACATCTCCAGGCTTGATTTTCTTGAAGATTCAGAGAGGTAGTTTATAACTTCCAAACTTCTTCCCCTCTTTTTCTTCTATTCTTGTCGTAGATCTTCTTGCATGTCCAAGTAAACGGAGATTTTTCACAGATTCGACCTTCTAGGTATGGTCAACATAACTTTTTCAACAAAACCCACGTGTCAGATTCTTTCAAAAAAAATTGCCCTCCTGCCCCTATTTTTTAGGGTTTCCGGAAAAAGTCATAATTTCAAAAATCAGACAAACTGGGTTTGTTCAGCTTTGAAGTGCCAACAATACCCATGTGTCATATTTTTCCGAGAAAAATAAGCCTCTGCTGCCTCTGAAACCTCTACCCCAAAGGGCTCTTGCATGTACGAGAAAAAGTAACTTTTTGGAATTTTTGGCGTTTTGGGTCCATTCAGAAAATTATTCTCAACAATACCCACATCTCATATTTTTTCATAAAAATTACCCCTCGGCAAGGCTATTTTTAGCAGTTGTAGAAAAGTTGGCCGAACAATATCGTGTGCCCAGTCAATCTTCAAGGTTTTCAGAATGCATTTCTCCCAAGTCAAATACAAGATCAAAATGGTCTTGGTTCATGACTTCCTGAAAACAGTTGACACCGATTTGCACTGAGCACACCCAGAAGTCAATTTGGACACCTGGGAAGGTGCAGATGGCATCACCATTCAGTGGATTGCAAAGAAGATGTGGAAGGTAGTTACTCCAATCACAGAGCGGCCACTGGTTACTACCACACTACCTTCCACACTTCATGTCAACAAGGCTAGATGACGCAGCTACAAAGAAGATTGAATACCAGGAGCAGATTGCGAGTGGCGAAGAGATGTTGCGACGACACGTCATCATCTTGCGTAGTATCAGTTGCCCAAATATAGAGGCAATCAACGACTGGTTAGAGGAATTGTTGACTTGAGGTGATGAGGTGTAAACACCTAGTTAGGACATCCTACCCCTCCAAAATAGCATTTATGACAACAAGAGTTAACTTGATGCCTCTTTCCAAGTTAACTCACTATCCCACTAATCATGCTTGTCTGTTTCTGCTAATTATGGATGTCTATTTTGGATTTCCACTAATTGTGGATGTCTATTTTGGAGGCACTTTTGTATTTGGAGTTCTCTTTTAGTTTAGAATCAATTAACTAAAGTAGACTTCCCAATTAACTGTTAGGTTACCTACTTTTAAACATAGGAATAAATCTTGTTGATTGATTGGCAAGAATTGAATGTTAACTCAAGGAGACTTTAGGGTTTCCTACTCCTTTGAGTTTCTATAAATAAGAGCCTTGGGCTCATTGTATTTTAACTTTACTTCACGGCAGCAAAACGCTGAGCTAAAAAGCCTTCGACTTTGTTCGCTTAGTATATGTTCTTGAATCGTATTTGTTATAGTTAAATGCCAAGTATAGCTTGTGTTCTCTCTATTCAAATAGGTGTGTTCAATCCATGTTCATGTATTCTTGGTTGATCGCTTCATGTGTGATTGTCTCTTTGACACAAGTTGCTGTCCCAAAGTGTAATCTTTGATCGAAGTTGGGATAATAAATCAAGAGAGCCTTGGGCCTTTGATCTAAAAGTCTCAAGATTTGTCATTGAATGTTGTTCTTAATAATCTTTCTTTCGATCTACACCTCGGAAAGAGCATTCTCTCCTTGGGAATTTAGAGAGTAGGATTATCGTTATTTGTTGTTTCTAGTAGTCTACCTTTCAGCCTACACCTCGGAAAGGACTTGGTGCCTCCTTGGGAATCCTAGGATCTAACCTACCGTTTGATGATTACTTGCATGAGTTCTATTTCGGCATAAATCTGGGAGTTCAAAGCCTTCAAATGCATTCTGACAGAAAGTTCGTCTTAGTGATCGAACCATACCATTCCCGCTCCTACATCCTCTTGCTCTGTTTCTCTAGAGGAAAGAGGATAGATTAAAAGTTAGCCTAGTTGTAGTTAAGATCTACAGAAACCAGAGAAAACCTTAGCTGCAACGCCTTGAGTTTATGCACCCTTGTGCTCTGCTGTTGAGTAAAAAGATAGGAACTTAGTCCATTTACTTTTATGCAACCATCAGCAAAAGAGGGAGCTTCCCCTCCATAATTTGAAGAGCAGTTAATTCTGTGCATAGCTGTCCATTTCCAATAAGCACTCCAGAGGTGCTAATTGAAACGCCAACAAGCATATATACATCTGCAAATATATTTTATGGTCATTGGTCTGAAGTTGCATATACAAAGATCAAATTGCTTTTAAATCTAACCTTGCGAGATTAGTTTGACAAATAACATTGTCAAACTTGTGAAATCGCAATAATCTTGGTCCAAGGGGGTCGGGGTTATTACATTGGACATGGAATTGAATGATGCTCATCAATTGTGTATAACCAATCACACATACCTTCTCAAAAGAAACTTTATTGTTGAAGTTATAATTTGTTCCCTTTAGAAAAAAGTGTAACCCATCTTGAATACATGCTAGAAGCAACTGAGGGTGGTTGTGAATTACCTGCATTAACTCCCAAATGTGACCAATGTTGGCTGACATAATCATCCTTTTCAATAGCAACAACTTAACAACATTTCCTTCTGATTTTATGAATTCAAGTTGAACATAATTACAGTTGTTCAAAACTAAAAACTATAGCTCACAATTTGATTTTTCCAAATGCTATCAATATGCTAAGTCTCCATGGTACTAGGAATGCCAAAATCATTGTGCAGTCTTTCATCCTTGAATTCTTCATGTTCCCAAGGGTAACTTGACTCCAAATTATAATTCTTTTGAAGCTCATCAATTCCTTCAATTAATTGCTTGACCTTTAGAGTTCTTGTATCAAATTTATGTTCCCCGGGTATAACTAAAATAGATGATTGATTTTCTATTTTGTAGAGTGAAAAGTGGGCCAAGCTTAGCTCTAGGTTGAGATCATCAACATCTTTCTCTTTTTCTTTGAATGCACAAAAGGTCTCTTATACAAACTTGATAGCATGATCTTGTATATAAGAAAATGTACGTAATCTGATTTCATTATTTCCCATGCATCTTTGACCGTTTGCAAATTTGTAAGGGTGGATCCTCCTTCAATGCCTTTCTATCTATCCTCAATTTGAGCTTTCCAAATGAGCCATTCAATGAAATTGTGTTATCAACTTTTGTTAAAACTTGCACCACTTTTTCTTCAATGACCAAAAATTGGTTCTTCAATTCTTGCAACTCTGTAGGCCTTTTCTCTATTTCTACAAAATGGCTTTGCTCACCACACTGTAATGTCCCCTTTTTCTTGCCCTAAATCCACCCTATTTTAATAGTGTTTTTAAACACTAGTATATATATATTATGTAATATAATTAAAAAATAATAATAAATAAATAAATAATAAAATAAGAATACTTTATTGGGGTTGGCCAAGATTGGAGAAGAAAAAGGAAAAAAATAAAAATAAAATAAAATAAATATTTTTACCTTGAGGAGGTTGGCCAGATTTGGAGGGAAAAGGTGGCTATAAATATAAGAACATTTGAGGTCATTTGGGCATCCATTCATATCTTATTTTTCATTTGGGTATTCTTCTCTTTGGCTGCAACTTTGGTTGGGCTTCATTCCAAGGACGAAAACCCTTGGGAATGTCATGAGTTGGATGAAACCCTAGCTTGTCTTGGAAAGAACTCATGACGGAGTTTTAATTGCACTTCATTGGAGACATTTGGAGGTTTGGAGCATCATTGCATAATCAGATTTAAAGATCAGGTTTGGAGCAGCATTGTTGTGGCATTTTGTGAGCATATTGCATTAGGGTTCTGCCCTAAATTGGAGCGCCACTTTGGAGCAGACCTGAGCACCCACCTTTGGAGGGGTGATTTTGCATATTTGGAGTAGTAAACCCTAAGCGCTTGCCAAGGAGGAATTCGCCCGTCTAAGTTTTGATATTTGAAGACTATTTTGCATATATTTGGTATGTATAATCATAGTTTTAGGTCTGATTTGTAGAGCAGAAATCTTGGCATATGTTTGTCATGTTTGAGCCCATGAACTCATTGTAAAATCAGTCCAGAGAATATTCAGTTTTCTAGCAGCAGACTTCTTTAGTCAGAAATCAAATTGATTGGACCTATGTTTGGCACTTGGATGGTTGATTTTCATAGTTGATGTTATCTATATGTTTGGCATAGTTTTATGGATGTTTGGCATGTGTTTATTGGATGCCTATAAATGTTTATCATTCTGAAAATAAAAATCAGAATTCAGTCCTAGGGTTTGAGCAGAAAACTAAATTGGAAAAGTGTAGAAAAATAAATCAGAAATCTAGAGCAGAAATCAGAAATTTTAGGGCAGATCCCATTGGGGATACTTCACACACAAAAAGTTTTATAATTGTCTTCATTTGTAGGAACAATTTGACCTTCAAAATCAGTTGTCTCTCTAATTATTGCCTTGCAAATTCCTTGAATAGATGGCATGACAACACTATGCTCAAGCGAGAATCATCAAGAAACATCATACCTTCAATTATGGAACCATAATTATTGTCAAATAGTTTATCTATAGTTGCTGATTTGGCAAACTCCAAATCAGCATGCCCTTCTATCTTAACACCTTCAAGACAATTTGTGAACTCTGCCTCTCTTACAAGTGCATCTTGTGATTCTTCATTAGCTATTCTTTCAATAGGATCATTTTGTAATCCACTCTGATAGGTTTCTTGCATCTCCCACTCCTTTCCTAAATTGGTCTCACTAGATTGATCTAGGCTCTCATAATTTTCTGTCAAGCTGGGATTTTCAACAAGCTTAGACTCATCAACGTTTTGCTGGAATAAACATTTGATAGAAGTCAAAAATTATTTTTCTTGTGGCATAAAAAAATCCATTACCTCTCGATTTTCATTGGATTTTTCTTCACTGCTCCAACATTTGTGGCTTGGTGGCGACAATTCTTTGCATGTGAATCAACAATTATCTCTTTTGAGTCTTTTTCTACTCATACTAGAAGTGTCTATAATCTATGCATCACTGGAAGTTAACCTCTCAATTGTCAAATATGGCTTCAATTTTTGTTCACATTTGTTTAACAACATTTTCAACCAACTCATAAGCAGCTAGAGAAATATCATACTCCTTTGAAACAACCAATACAATAGATAAGAGTGGCTGGGAGATATCATGACTCTCCTTCAAGATCGAAGACATCATGAACTATATTGCTATTACAACATTTTTTGTATGATACTTTCTAACAGTTGCAAAGAAATAGTTTAACGTTTGGAAAATTAGATCATCACATTCAAGGTCAATCATCACCTCATAAGACCTAACCTTTGTAATAGTTTCTAAAAATCATAACCCTCTTAATAAAAGGAGGACAATTGATATCACCCAAACCTTGGAAACTTTCCACAATCAGCTGAAATATCTCCTTCATTATGTCATCATTGTATGGAGTATCCAGTGATGTTATTCTTATAATTTGATTAATGCAAGAAGTGACTGTAAGCCTCACATCTTTGTCTTGGTGTCTCAACAGTTCTATTTTGTTCAAAGAAGTCATGGGCATAATCATTGCAAGCTGCATTGTCTTAGAAGGTGATTGGTGTCATGTCCCCAAATTGGAGGTATGGTGATTTAATTAAATTATTTAATTAAGTTATCCAACTTATTAATATTTCATGAGGATAGCTTAATTGATGATTTAATTAAATCAAGAGGTGTTATTAAATTAATTATTTATTAAGTTATTCCAAAAATAAAATATAAAAAGGGATGACTTATTATTTAATTAATTTAATAATAAAAAGTGACTTAAGTGACTTATAATAAATTAATAAAATAATAAAGTCACTTGAGGAATAATCAAGAATCTTCTAGAAGTCTCTTAGTGATGAGGTTGAAAAAGTATAAATAGAGGCTTTGGCTATGCATTTGGACATCTTGAGTTGAATACACTTTTCTACTACACTGCTGAAGCTGAATGCTTAGCTTATTGTTTTCCAGTCTTCGTTTGTGAAAGACCAAACCTAGTTGGTTAAGTGCCAATTTCGGTTGTGCAACACCAACCCTAGTTGGATAGTGGAGGAAGATACTTCAGTCTTTCTCATTGGACTTATTGCAATCATTGGAGGTTATTTTTGGAGAGATTTATGAGATATTTTGAGGTCTGTAATTTTGTTTCAGTCTGCAGATCGGCCATAAGAGAAATCACATTTTCATTCATTGCTCTTCAATAAGGAGATATAATTTTGTGGGCACTTGAGGGATTGCTTCTTTTGGTGTTGGCAATCATTTTCATAACAAATTTGAAGAGCTTAGAGGCTGCATTTATTTATCTAAAATATTGCCAGGCAAGAACAGGGGCGGCTGGGTGAAAGCATCTATTTGGCCTAAGAGGAGTTCAATTTGCTTGGAATTTGATTGCTACTTCATCTATCATCAAGGGCTTACACATTCAATCAGGTTCCACTATTAGTAGTTCATAATTTTATTGCATATGGGAAAGTTTAGAGTTGCAGCTGTAGGTGCATATTTCTTTACCAGCAATTATCATATTTGTAATCAATGCAAATGCCAAGAGTCTTGGCTTATTGATGAGCATTGTATTGGATCATTGTGTTGTAATAAGAGATACTAATTTGCTGGTCATTTGTAGTTGTCATTGAGCAATTCTATATCATTTGTACTCAGCTTATAGTATGCATGCCAATTGTCTGACAAAATGTCAATTGGCTGTAGATTCTCTTTTTGGCATAAATAATGTTATAATTTTGCATACCAAGTGTTTGTATTAATGCCACTTGGCTATAAGTGCATAAATGCCATCTTAGGTTGCATCCAAAGTGTTTGTCATTATTACTAGTTGCTGTAGCTGCATATTGCAAGTAATTTCAGTCACATATATGCATTGAATATTGCCAAAATAAGTTGCACATTCATGCTAGGGCATTGTTTAGTCAATTTAGAGTCATTTGCAAACATTCCTATTGATGTTAAGTGGAGATAAGAGCCATAAAAACAATCTGAAATTTTATATCAGTCATATGACCCTTGTATGCAAAGTGTTTGATGAAATTCCTTGAGCCTTCAATCAGCATTTTGAGGTCAGATTTGAGCAGGGTCATTACAATTGGTCAACCATAAATAAATAATTTATTACTTCCAAAATGCAAAGTAGATCCTCCTTTGATTGAGATAGTGGCTCAAGTTTCTTACCTACCAATCTTCTTTCCCAAATCTTCATCAGTGAATAATGCCATGATTCACTAGCTATAATAATTCTTTGAATGATCAATCCCTTTGAAACGCAAAACTTGAAACAGCTGAGCTAACTTTTAGCATATGTAGCCATTGACGCTATCCTGCAAACAACTGATCACTAACTCACAACTACTGAAACTAGCATGCAACAAAAGATCTTACAACAAGATGCTATATTTCCAACAAGCTGGCAAGATCGCCAATTCTAATACAACGGCAATGTTACTACCAAGATATTTCGACACACTTGCAATTGCTTCCAATTTTTGCAGACATTTCGTCAGACAGTTGGTGGAACATTGGAATTTCTGATTTTTCTAAATAAGAACAGCTCCAACTACTCATTTTAACCATAGAAATTCTGACAAACAGTTGTCATGCATCTATCTCAGTAACAATGGTCACTCAAATCTTAAGGAATAATATAATATAAGACATAATGGTAGAATGCACTCTGCACATATAAATATTTATTAATTGTATTTAATAATGTAATGACACCACATTAATTATATTTTAATAGTAACTTACAATTACTATCTTTAACTTTCCTTCAAAATAAATAGAAGCCAATTCCATTAAAATGTGTGCCATTCAAGTCTATCAAACTCCATGCACTCATTCTTCCAACATTTGGTATCAAAGTGAGAAGCCCTAAGAAGAGCATGCTGATCGAAAGTGGGGAATCTCGAGGAATGCACTGATAAAGAAGATTGAAGGGAGAAGGAAAGAGAATCACTGTTATCAAATCGCTGCTATTTGTTGTATAGCAAATCGCTCTCAAAAGGAAAGGAAATCGCTGCCAAAAGGAGCAAAGCCATATGCTTAGATATTATTTAGAGTAATATGGGATGCTTCGTCAGCTCTTTTGAGGAATCTTAGGTAAATCTGCCAAGACGCTTAGATAAGGTCTATTATAGCCTATGTTTTATAGGCCACAGAATGGATTCCCTACGGCCTTCCTTTTGTATCAAATTTCCAATTAGTGCGATATAATATTTATCTTCTGCTGATAAAATAATCGATATTACTATTTTACAACTCTTCAAAAAATTAATATTGTTATGATTTTACCCCCAACTCTCTAGGTAAGTGGGATCAGATTTTGTTTTCTAATATTTCTGCTAAAGGTAGATCCCCATTTAGTTTTGTTTTAAGAATGTAATCTTGTTAGTATAACTTGTTTGTAGAAAGCTTATCAATTTGATTGATGTTATTCGTGTTCCATGTTATGCAGCAAGACCAATTTCAACGCTCACTTCCAACATTCATACAGCTTATAGATCTTAACATACAAGAAAACGAAGAATATTGGAAAGTGATGTCTACAGTTCTAGAAGGAAAGGAGGTTGATAGTGGATCGTTATCTTCGAATTGCTCTGAAAAGTCAACTAGCGGTATACCTGTTTCTGATCTCTCGACAACAACGCATCTTAACAATAAGGCAAGTCAAATCAGTAATATGCCTCTAAATGTGACTAGATGGATTTACCAAATGAAAGTCTCAAAATGCAGATAAGAGATACAAAACGATACAAGGGAATTTGCTGGAATTTAAGTACTTTATAGACTTGCTTTTACTTAGTCTGAAATAATTTATTTGAGTTATTAATATTGAATTTTCCAGGTACGTCTTCTGAGAACAATGCTTGAATGGGAGCAGCAATTGCGCAATGAAGTTGTCTTTGGCACAGCTAGTGGACCAATTCCCGCTGTTCCAAAGTCTGCGGTCCTAACAGAGGTGGCCATTATACGATGGCCAGATGGGGAAATCATGCGAATGAGATTTGGCAGTACTGCTGCTGATGCTGCTAGAAGATTAGGATTGGATGGAAGATTTGTATTTGTTAATGGGCAGGTTGCACTTCCTCACACACAGTTGAAAGATGGTGATGTAGTTGAAGTAAGAACCTGATTGTTTTGGGCACACTAAAACAGGCACTTGGATTCGAAACTGATATTTCAAACATGAAGTACCTGCAGAAGAATATTTCAGGCTCGTCGAAGTCCCAACTTCTCAAGCTGTTTGGGCTCCCTTCAAAAACGTGAGTAATTGATTGAAAAGCTCACAAGCAACATTTCTTTGCACGTGTACACTACAAACTTGTCGAAAACTATCACCATCACAGATGGATGGGAAAGGAAGATTGTAAATATGGTAGTCATCTTATAGATGATCCATTTCAGTCATTTGTAAAGTATTTCCTCTTTTTAGACCCATTTCCTTGTCATTCAATGTAATAAAATGATTAACTTGATCATCGTGCTTACGTGTAAAACTTGTGCTCACTCCTGGAAGATGAACTTTTTGTAAGCCTTATTAGAATGGATTTTATGGAATCATTTTGTTTGGTGCTCACATGGTCAAAACAATGCATGAATGTTTTTGACCTTATTACTGAGTATTCTCCAGATGACCATTCGAAAATAATTACGATGAGGAAGAGCCTGAGTTGAACCGCATCTAAATGTTCCTAACAACAGTAATATAATCCTTTCAACTCTATGTTTAAGGATTGTTCTATTGAGGAAACAAACTTAAACGGTAATCGTTTCAATTCTTGGGACATGCATGTCTGGGCTTCTGCTAATGTTACGATTTTCTTAGCAAGCGGTCTTTTACTTCTCCGCAGTCCTAGCAAGTAGCTCCAGCTTCCTTTCTTTGTTAGGAGGGTTTCGGCATGGGCTCTACTAAGTGGTCTAATCTTCATTCTCACTTAAACAGTTTAATCCGTGGAGAAATCGAAGGACAGAAATTGTCCTTCCCCAGAGGTTTTACACTTGCTGAAAAAAATGGGAACAAGTCCATCTTGTCAGTTTCCTATCAAACTGCTCAAGAGCTAACCTCAAATAAATTCTAGTGGGGTCAATTGATAGCTTACGGCCCTTCCACATAGGACGTGGCTATCCAAGGAGTGGAAACCCTCGGTCAAAGCATCTTTAGATGTATTGATCAACGGAATAGGTTGCTTGAGGTGAGTTTTACCTACAATTAAGACACTTTTTAGTGGGTTGTTCATCTGTAAAATATAAAAAATAGTGTCTTAGGCATCACCATTTATGAATTATTGTGATGCCAACTATTAAAACTTTAAAAAATATTATTTTAACATTTGTAATGGATATCATATACAACATAGTATATAAATAAAGTAAATATAAGGAAAACTTGAAACTAATGGTAAGAACTTGCAAAGAACATATAAATAATACTATTACAAAGTATTTATTCTAGAGAATATACATGAGATGTTAAGGGTGAAAATTCAAGAGTGAGCAAAAAGCTTCACATTCCACTATCACAATCAATAGACAATTGTTACAATATGTTTAGGTCTTTACAAGATAATTTCTCCACTTGCTTTAGGTCTCTACAACCTAGAACTCTAGTCTTACACCTTTGAATCCATGCAGTGAACATAGAAATGAAGGAGTTCCTTGAGGGCCAACCCATCCCACTTCATGGAGAAGTATCATATACATTCCTCTAACCTTCCATGGTTCGACAATGAAAGATGGGGCATCCAAAAAGTGAAAGTAGTCAACAAAATCCTTCAAATTCCACTCTCTATCTTCTCAATAATGAAATTCATAACTTCCACCAAAGAGGTAGTTGTGCATTTTCCAAGGCATTTGTATTTTTGCCACCTCTAACAACTAGTAAAAACATCAAAATTAGTTTCCAATTTTGGTTTGAATTTTGTGACTTGTTCCATAGACCTCGTAGATGCCCTAAATAACCTCAAACACTCATCTAATATGATCACAACCTTGCATTCATTATAAAATAATATTTATACAACAAATATTTAGATTTGAGTCACTTAAGCACCTTCTTTGACTCAAGTGGTTTTCCATGACCCCACTTGTCCAACTAGTTTGACCCAATTTTTGGACTAACTCCATTATGAGGCTTTTGGTCAAGAATAGCAAATGTGGGAATTTCTTCTCCACATCATCTTTGGGAATCATTTATTTTGCTAAAAATGTAGGATTTTGGCCAAATCGCTTATCTCATGTTGTTCATCCCCTTTTCTCCTTACCTTCTTGTCTCGAACTATATCACCTTCCATCTCTTCTTTTCCACCTAGAACTAAATCATCCACTGAAGGCAATACAACATCCTCTTCCTCATCTAGCATAAAAGGCTCAAATAAACAAAACTTATCCATATTGATGACTAAGAAAATTCTCATGTATGTAAGTAGGTCTAATAGAACATGCCTTCCCAACTTACATCACCTCCAATACCTAATTTAATGTTTTGAAAGGGACCATACCTAATTCTTTTCAACTTTTGTGATGGTCCTTGAAGCTTCTCCAAGCCTAAATACACCCACACCTTGTCACCTACTTGGAACTTGTGTTCCACCCTATGTTGATCATGTTGGTGCTTGTACTTATCTTGAGACTCCCTAAGTTTTTTCTTGCACATGAAGGTTGTTTGCCTCACCTTTTCAACGAACTAATAAACTTGTTGTACCTCCCATCTATATTTTCCATCCCATCCTTTGTCCCAACCAAAACTCAAATGGCCTAAGGTGTAAATACACAAATCAAGCCTCAAATGTAGACAACTTGGTTATAAAGTGGATTGCCCTATTGCAGGAGTGTTGTAATTCAAGCACTCATCACATCCTTTCATAAACATCTAATTGTACCCTTAAAGAAGCTTTTCCAATGTCCTATTTACAACCTCTTTTTGGCCATCCATTTATGGATGGAATGTAGTAGAACTTTTCAACTTTGTATTAGTTCTCTCCTAAAGTGTGCCCCAAAAGTTGTCAAAGAAAGAAGCATCCCTATATGAGATGATGCTCTTCGGAAGTCCAAAATGAATCCAAATGATCTTAAAGAAAATCTTAGCTACATCACTTTCATTTAGAGTCCTTTTACAAGCAATTAAGATGTGCATCTTCCTAAATATATTTACAACAAAAGGTAATCATGCCAATGTTTTGTCATTGGAAGGCCATTTACAAAATTCATGGAGATGCTCTCTCAAGGTCTTATAGGAATAGGCAAAGGTTGGTACAACCCAAACTTCCCATTGCTTGGATTTCTTATGCTCCAAAGCTTGCAACTCCTAAACAAATGTATTATGGCCAATATACATACTACTAAAGGTTAGAACCATCATTGTCACCCCAAATGTCTTGCAACTCATGAAAAGAAAAATCCTTCTCTTTAGATACAAATAGTTTCCCCACTTTGTATAGAAGCCTATCCTTGAGGAAGTAATCAAGATTCGGCTCAAACTATACCACCATACTTCTTTTTGCTTGTTGATATACTTCACTAAAATCTACATCATGGAAAGTGTGCTTACCATTGAGATAAGAGATGCTCAAGAATGCATATTATCCACCTTGTTTGTCACACAAAATTTGTATTTGATCACAAGAGGAAATTGTAAACAACAATTTAGAATTAAACCAGGAAACAAATGCAAAACAAAGGCTTCTTATTCTAAACTATCACAAACCTCACATAGAGCATGCAAATAGAATTCAAACAAAGCAAACAAAGAAAATGAAGTAAATACTACCATAAAAATCCATTGCAAGTATGATTTGCTCCAAGCGATTGGGATTTTGATGCTCTTTGCATAAAAATTATATATTTTGATATATATAGCTAGCATAAAAGTGGATGATGAAATGCATAAAATAGTGTGTCAATTTACATAATTTTTGGGAGGAAAGATGGATGATGGTGATGTGATGAGAAGATCAACAATGGAGAATGATGAGAGGACTTTCCTAGGATTGAGGAGATGATGAAGAGCTATGGTTGAGTTTGTTTGAAAATGAAAGATTAGGATTGCATCTACTAAAAATAATGTTGTTGTAACTATAGAAGTGTGGGAGACAAATGCACATTTAGTGGTTCCTTTATTCTTGGAAATGTTGGGGTGTAATAACCCCATAGCTCAAATCCCAATAAAATTGTGCATTGAACTGAATTCTACTATTTTTTTATCACCTAGTTCTTAGAATAGGCAATTTGAGAGCATACAGAGTAAGAATGAGGAAAGAGAAAAATTAATTGAAAAGTGTTGTCAACAAGTCGACCAACTTACAATTTAAACAATCATAGAATTGCTCTAACCAAACTAGTTGATAATGAGTGCAAATGAAGTTGCATGAATGCCAAAATGGCATATTAACTCACTCGATTCCATTTCACACCATGCAAGGAAAAGAATGATAGAAAATAAAATGGGATCCAATGGTACTATTGTCCAAGGATCTAATACAATAAAATATTTTAAAATGAATGATTCAATGGTATACCTTTTGGATTATTACAATGAGGAATGAGTTTCATTTACAATCATATTTGAATCAATTTCTAATACATTTCTTCATTATTCTAAAAATGAGCATTTCGTCAAATAGTTGACATGAAACTGAAAATCATAAAATAATTACCCAAAAAGAAGTTGGAGAGATGAATAAGTGTCATAGCTAAATCAATCAATTGATAAACCACTATTATTTTGAACCCAAAATGTTGATTTATAATTTTTTCCATTGCTTAGTCTTTCACATTAAAAATCATTTTTTTTGCTTTGCAAAAAGCACTTTATATATATTAAAATCTGCATTTCAACCAACACAAACCACTACACATAAAATCATATTCTCACACCATGTCATTGTTTTTTTTATTTTTTGGAATATATAAATCACACCAAATATTAAATCCACATAAAACTCCAAAAATCTCTACGAACCCATAAAACTAAAAACTACAAACACCCACTAAATCTGAACCTCAATATGCTCTTTCAACATAATGGTGATTCATGTATAGATCCACTCAAAATAGAACGAGGGTTTTTGTCCCCAAACTAATCTTTGTTGCACACTAGTAATCCCTAGATGGAATTACTTTGAAAACTATGAGGGATTTTGTGTTTGAAGCTTTCAAATTTATGAAGGGTTTTCATCCCTTGGAAATGGAGAGAGGGTCGATAAATGGAAGGAGGATGGAAATTATTTTTAAAATGGATGAAGGGTGAATATTGTCAAAGTAGTTTGTGTACAAAGAGAAACCAATTATTTGTTATAGCATTGGCGTTATGTGCCATGATATAAGGGATCATGATGATGATGTGCCATGTGTGTTTGGAATAACACAAAATATATAAGTTGTAAATAACATAGTGATCCAAAAGGAATGTTGTCGAGGCATGCAATCATATGAAGAATGAGGGCAACCATGATGGTTTGATGTATGGAGCACTAGGACTATAGTAAAAAAACAAGCACAACTACACTAACAAACAAACATTCAAAAAACATTTTATTTATAACCTATGTGATATTGAAGCAAGGTGGTTGAGTGGGGGTGGGTGGTTTAGGATCCAAGGATAAGAGGTTAGGACCATATTAGATTTCTCCCTTAGTCAAGCTATGAGTTGTAGTTTGATATGATGATGATATCATTGTTGATGATGAGATTAACATGATGATGGTGTTGTTAACAATGAGAAAAATATGAGGATAGTGTTGTTAAGAATGAGAACAACATGAGGATGGTGTTTCTTAAAATGAGAAATAGCACAAAGATTGGGAATAATATACTCTCATGTAAATGATTGGATTGATTTAGGATTAAACATGACTTGAAATAAGATAAGGAACAAAGCCTATGGATGTTATAGGATTTATGTGGGATGCAAAGTGGGACTTGTTTGAATTTGTAATGCAGTCAAGATTGGGGGGTCTTATCAAACTACCCAACCTTGCAACCTTTACATATCATCTAAACACATATATTGCAACAAATTTTGAACATAGCTTTATAAAAAAAAGTTTGATATGCAAATTCATAGAACAAAATTCTTAAATTTTACATAGTTTTCTAGACACCTCATGTCTACAAGTCTTCAAATCCTTATGTATTCAAACCTTCTTGACTTCACTCATCTCATAAAATATGATTTTTATCTTCATTATGCAGCCCTCATGGCTACCTTGAACACCTACAAAATCTCTCTTCTCTTCTCCTATTCCTCTTCTCTTCACAAGTTGATTTTATGCACTCTTTCTTGTGCAACTCTCAAGAGCAACCTGCAAGTTCTTTCTCCAACCTTTCTGCTATTGATTGCTGCTTCTTGACTCCATTAAAGGCTATATTTTATAGATATTAAAACCTTTTTAAGGCACCAAAAGAGGAACCCAAATATGCTCTTTCATTTCCCTCCAATTGTCTTTTGAAATTCTTTTGTTTGTGCTTAAAATTCATCATTAAATGCTTCCAAGTATGGCACACAAAATTGCTACACCATATTCCACGACTTGTTGTTGTAAATGCTTCATAAAATTCAATAAAATCATGAACTAATTCGTGCTCATTCACCTTAAATTGAAAACTGAAGTCATTAATTGTTTTTTTTCCCAAATATCACTAGCTTTTTTCCTCCATTTTAGGCATGCAAATTGAAAGGATGGAATGTCAAATTCCACTTGCCACATTAAAACTTCTCTAGGCATCCAAATTAAGAAAATTAATTAATTTTCAATTTATAATATGTCAATGGACCCCTTCAACCCTTGAAACATTGAAATTATGCAATATAATTATTATAAAATCACATTAAAAACCTTGTTTGCCTTTGATTTTGAATGGAAGCCAAGTCTTGATAAAATAAATATTTCATCCTTCCATACTCCACATGATTCTCTTGAAGCTCCAACCTACACCAAAAATGCAAAAATTAAACAAGAAAATAAAATATTTATTTTTAGTGATGCGAGATTGCTTGTGAGCCCAAATGCTCCTGCATCAATTTGGAGCTTGCACATGAATGGAGTTTTTTAGATATCATGTTCATATTTGGATTATAATAGGATTAATACTTGCTTTTGGTTGTCATTTAAATGGTGGAACTAGCAAGGGAAAATTCCAATATTAGAGACAAGAATGAAGGTGGAAGGGATGGAATGGTTGACGGATTGTGAGTTGGGGGATTTAATGGGAGATCTCCAAGGACTTATATGTTGTAATGGATTTACATGTTTTTTCCAAGATATAGATTGGATAGTGTTTTTTATTAGCAAGAAAAATAGGTTTTGGAGGGACCTGAAACCCTTACAATCAAAATGCTACAACAAGAATAAAACACAACCAAACAATAGCCAACCAATAATGATCTAAAAGAAAAAATACAACCACATGACTATTTCATATTCTTTAGAGTATCTGCCACCTCTAACTCTTCATTGTAAAATTCTTCATGAAGATTTACCAATTTTAGTAACTCGTTATTTTCCTTAAAAGATTTATTTTTGCTCCCCCTTGTCCTCAAGATTTTCCCCTTTGACTCAGTTTGCGCTTGTCTCTTCCCTTTGTCTTTATTACATTGCTCTTTGTTTCTACTCTCCTTAGGGATCCAATTAGTAATCTGCTCCTCTCTCAATTCTTTGAGCTTCTCTATAAGAACCATAATCCCCTTAGCACTATTTTTGATAGATCAATGGCTAATCTTTAACATTTTCTCTAGATTTCTATTATTTTCTTGAACTTTATCATCCAAGTTAATCATACGCTTTTTAAATTTCATCTTTAAAACATTAATAGAATCCTTTAGACCATCAATCATGTTCATCTCCCTATTCCCAACCCCTAGTTGGTCTCGGTCATCATTGGTATTTTTCTCCTACAGTGCTTGAACTTGGATATTAACCCCTTCCTTAGCAAGCCCCAAAATCACAAATCTCATATTTGTTAGTGTGGAGATAAGCAAAGTCCTTAGACAGATAGGGAAAGTCAACAGCACAATGGTTATCATTCTCAATGCCTTTCATTGGAGACTAGATCCCAATAGCCAATTTTTCAACCACTTTCTCCTTACCTTTGCAAGATGCTTCCCGTTTAGGATTTAATATTTGCTTCCCCTTCCATTGATTATTATCCCCTTCCTCCTCCTCCCCTATTTCTGAGCCCTCAGACCAAGAGATAGTCCTCTTCGCTTTCTTCTTAGGGAAGTTCTTCTTACCAACGCTCTTTCTTTTCCTTTGTTCTCTCCTTTAGACAGCTGAACAAAGAACACTTCCACAAAATCTTCTCCCTCATCTTCCTCTCTCCAATCCTCATCATCCTCATCCTCACTGGTGTATGAATTCGTATCAAAGTAGTGAACAACCATCGATTGTTGTTTTTTCTTAACATTTCCCTTCCCTCTCAAACTCAGTAGGGGTTTGATTTTTAACAAATTCCATAATAAGGAGGATTAACCCCTCATGCAAAACAAACAATTTGGGCTTTAAGGTTTTCCTTAGCACAGTAATCCAAAGAAGCTAACAAAAAATAGGGAAATTAGAAAACCAACAATTTATGTCAAAAGTGGTTTAAGAAAATGAAATGAACAACATAAATGGCTGTGAACCTACCATCCAACATGATATACTGCATGATGACCTTGACAACTTTCACCCAAATGGGTTTAATGGATAGACGATCGTAGCCCTAGGAGGAAAGTTTCACCAACCTCCCACACTCATTCCCCTTAAAAAATTGGTTTAGGGCTTCGTCATTTTACTTTCTGTCATGAAAGAAATTTCTACCCTACATCAAAAGCCCTACAATTTTAGCAATCACCTCCTCATTAATAGCAATTTCCTCTCCACTCACATTCAACACCCTGTTCTTCCATCCTTTGATAAAAAGATTGGTAGCTTCCAGGTCATGATCATGAAGCCTCTCCAAGTAGGGAGTTAGGCCCCCCTCTTCCATAATTATCCACACTTTTTGATTCCTACAAACCTCTTCAAAGGATAAGAGCTCCACTCTACCTCTCCAACCTCCCATAGTAATAGTAATGAGCCTGATAAACAAACCACATATGCTACTCCACAGATCCCAACAAATAATAAAAGGGAAGGAAACACCATTTTCACCCACAAAAAATGCAAGGAGTATAGGGCTCATAATTCCCACGTCCCGTCGATTCTTGGAATCCCTGTTGGCACTCATAATTTATAATAGTGAGAGCTTCAATGGGTATAGAGGATACCCTTCCCATATTTTTAATGATTCACTTTTAATGCCTTCATAAACAAAAATATCCACCAACTTATTTTCGTCACAATAAATATGTGTAATCCTAATTTCATCAAAGGATTAAATGATTATATTTATGGAGTCTATGATGAAAGTGTTAATTGACCAACTAGGGTAATGATCATTTTTAAGACATCTAATAATGTTTAGAGAGTCCCCCTCCAACCAAACCTTCTTATACCCTTTATCATAAGCTAATTTTAAGTTGTTATAAGTTGTCGTAGCTTTAGTAAAGTGATTGGTTTGAATTCCTAAAGGGAGTGCCACAACTAAAACAAACCTGCCTTTCTCATCTCTTAACACTCCCCCACTTCCAACCGGCCCAATTGGATAGTGTTATGCTAGCAATGGTGTGATATTAGATGATGTGTGGCTAAATTATGGCCATGTCAAGAGTTTTCCAAAGCATGTTTTAAGCTTGTTCTTCTCAATCCTTGTCAAGACCAAGGTGGAAAAAGAAGATGGATGAGTTGTGACTATATGAGCATGGTGGATGTGTATGGTGGGATGACATGATAGGAGGGATAATTAGAGTGGGATGGATGAGACAACTTTCCCCTAATCCCAATGGTACACATAGATGATTGATTTTGTGCATGATTCCCACAAATGGGCTTTCATCATGGTACTTGTCCAAGGTGCCACAAGATGTGGTTTTAACCATTTGATAAATTATTTCTCTTTACTGTTTTATTGGTTTTTTGCTAATTTTCTTATTTAATTGATTTTTTGGACTTTTTGGGCTACTCTTGAATTTGGTTTCTTTAAGTTTCAAGTGTCGGATTGTCTAATGTAGCTAATATGGATGCTTTAGTCATATATTTCTAATAGTATTTTCCCTTGTGGATTTGTTTTTCTAGGATTATTGCATTGGTGTATAATATGTAAATTTGGCAATTCTCTCTGATATTTGAGTTGGCCTCATTCGAATGTGAACATCTTGATCTAGAGTGTCATCGTAGGTATTGTGGTAAAGTTTTGTTGCAAGGATAGAACATATTCAAGGTTTTCAATTGTTGGATTAAGGATGCATGGATTTGGGTTGTGTGAACACCAAACCTACAACAAGCTAACATAAGATCAAAAAACACTTGTTAAACATGTTAGAAAGCTCAATCTAGTGTTCCCTATGAGATTTTTTGAAGAACAAAAATGAAAACATGAGGTTAAAACATAAAATAAAACAAATAAAAGCATGTAATCAACTAAGTTAACCAAACCTCGATCCCATAGGGGGAGTGGTGCTCCTTTGATCTAAAAAGGAAGCCCTTTTCCCAATCCTAGTTGATAAGCTTGATGTTGAATGTGATTCCAAGTGTGAAATAATGCTAAATGGTGATAACTTAACTAAAATTGATGAAAGTGATGGATTGCTATGAACTCAAATGCCTATAGTGACAATGCTCAAAGTTGTGGATCCATATTATGAAAAGGATGCCTCTATTTATAGAAGTCAAGGGTTGAAGAATGAGAGGATTTGATGAATGTGGGATAAAATGGGAGTCAATAGGAATGTGACAAGTGTCACAATTCTATTGGAGGAATTTGGAGCACATTTTGGGAAATGTGTGAGTGGAGGAGGATGGAAGAGAAGTAAATGAAATTGGTTGAGGATTTGAAAGGTTGTAAGAGGAATTGAATGAAATTGGTTGAGATTTGAGAGGATGTAAGAGAATTTATTGCATTTGTAAGAGGATTTATTGAGGATGTGAAAGGTTTTTGAAACCTTTGGAGGGAAATTGAATGAGAGGTTGTTGAGAGGAATATTCTTTGGAATATGCCTTGGTGAGGGAAAATAGAGGAATTAAATAATTAATAGAAATTATTTTCATGTGCAACCTAGTTAGTTGACCATGGGTTGATTTAACTCTTGAGGAGTTAAAAGCCGAAGGAATTATTAATGATGATTAGAAAGGTAATTTAGGATTAATTAATCCATAATTAATTAATTGGAGTGGATTAGGAGATTGTGACATTTGATTTGATTGATTTTAATCAAATGAGAGGATTTAAGGGGATTTAATTAAATTATTTGATTTAATTAAATATGATGAAAATTAGTTAGAAGAAGGGTGAATTAATCAATAAATTTAATTATTTGATTAATAGTTGAATTTGTTGAATTTAACTGAATAATGTTGATTATTTAATTAAATGATGAATTTGAAGTGATTTTAGGAAGAACGGTGTTAATTTATTAGAATTAGATGCATAGTATTAATCAGGACTTTTTCGATGTCTACATTTTGCCCCTCTTTGAAGTGAGGTACATGTTGTGTCAATTCAAAGAATAACACTTCTATGATCAAAATTCAAAAATTTCCTAATTTTTTGGATGCCCCACTACTGCCCCAGTAGAAGAAATTACGCTGCTACACTGCCCCCTCGAGAGATAGGGCAAAAATTGCAAAATTAGGTCGAGGTCGGGAAAAGGTTCAACAAGGACACAAACACAGAAAATAGCCTACGGGATGCGAAATTAAGCTTACAGTGATGAAAATAGGTCAAAACGGGCTTCGTTCGACAAAAAACAAATTAAATTGGCTCAAAAAACCCTAAAAAATACTAAAAAAACACTAAAAAAATTGCATAAATAGGGTTAAGAGGGTCACTTTCAAATCATTTGCACTCCTAGCCTTTAGAAATCTTGATTTTTTACTCTGAGGTGTTGACGGAATGGTGGCTTGTGTGCTCCCTAGACATCAAATGGATCGGGTTCACGAGTTCTAATGGCCTCAGGACACAGGACCCCCGGTACACCTTTCAAAACTTTTCTCGTTTTGTGTAATTTTGATGCATGTATTAGGGTCCAATTAGGTCAATCAAAAGTGATCCCCTAGGATGTCGCAACTGTTACGGTTAACGTCGCCTTTGTGCATGTCGACCCACGTTTGTAGCATAGCATTGTGCGATGCTATAGGGTCTCAGAGTTGCAAAAAAAATCCTAACTCGCCTTTGCAAGATTGTGTCGCAGGGCCCCAAAAGAGTTTGGTGCCACCTTTGACATAGAGCATCGCTTTTGCAAAATGACAGAGTGTCGCCTTTGCAAAAGTTGACTCGCCTTTGCTTTTTGGGGATTTTTAATCTTTGAAGACGTGCCAGTTTGATGAATTTTGGCGTCATGGGCATTTTGGATGTAGGAGGTCCTGCCAGTGCTCCACTCGAAGGAGCACAGGAGCCAAATTTTGCATCGGGCAAGGAACTTGATGGACGATGCATTGTTCTTTCTTGGCTCAATTGGATTTGGCCACATACCTCAAATGCTCGAGGTGAGGACACATTTCGTGATGATGACTACATTAGTGGAGAGATGGTGAAGCGAGACCTCCTCATTCCATTTACTGATAGGCGAGGCCACCATTACCCTGGAGGACGTATGGTGGATCTTACGGATACCCATACATGGTGAGCACATTATATACAATGCAGAGGTTGGAGGTGATGCCATATTTCAGCTATTCGGCATTAACTCGTACGAGGTGGACAACAATCAAATCCACCTTCACCAATATGAGGGGATTGCCCCTGATTTAACCTTGTTTGTCGGCACATTGATCTCAGGAGTCCTTGTTCCTGAAAGGAGAGCAAGAGGCTACAGTGTTGGATGGGGGACCATTTGGTCTCACATGATGGAGGAGATGACCGTCTATGCCTAGGGGCTAGTCATCCTAGTATTGTTGTATCATGACATGCACCAGGTCGTGTATTGTGGGTCCCGCAGCATTGGAGCAAGAGTTACACTTCTTCATGTGGGCATATGAGCATATAGCCATTTTGAGGCCCACGATTGCAGATGTTCAAACAGACCATGATGCTCTTATGGTTTACAGGTGTGGGGGGATGACCACCCTCCATTATACAATCATTACAGGAATTTTGCACTAGAGGTGGGTTATTGATGAGATGACAATGTTCCGGTGGAGACCATGGCTCCACTTTCATAGGTGGCATGATGATGATGCCCAATTTTTCTATTGTCCGTAGTTCAGATACCTGTAGGGACAAGAGCATCACATGACAGAGCGGTACCTCCCGAATAGGGTTTCTCGCTAGTTCAGAGAGGTATAGGATGCCCCTGATGATGGACAAGGAGCTATATTTGTGTGGAGGACTAGAGAGACAATGTGGGGGAAAAGGATCCCTCCCTGGCATGCCATTGATGACTTCAAACAGCTTGTGATGTTGTTGTGTGTTTACTTTGATGGTCTCACAGATGCGGGCATTACACATGCCTATGATGTGTACTTTCGAGCCCATGCTCCCATTCAATTGACATTACTAGTGGTGCCAGCAGCAGGCAGAGGACCCCAAATTGGAAAGGTCCCTCAGCAAGCAAGCCACCAAGCATAGGATGAACAAGACGGAGGTGCAGGGCACGATGGACAGATTCCACCACTAGTGCCACCCATTAGTCAGAGGCCACTAGTAGAGCCACCTCAACAGCCACATCAGCAATCACCATGACCACCACCACCAGGCCCTGATCCTAGGGATAGACAGATAGTGGCACTGCAGGCACAGATTCAGGTCTTGACAAGGTAGCTACAGTAGCCCCAGGCTTAGATTCATACCCTGATCTAGGAGAGGGATCAGGCATGACAAGAGGTGGTGCAGGAGTGCCAAATGTGACAAGATGTGGATCTCGGGCTGGCCTTAGAGCAGGGACGAAGATAGTGTTGGCAACACAAGGGCAGACAACTAAGAGGGGGGTGAATCAGTTGTCACAGGATTTAAAACTTATTCAACTTATTAACATTATTCTTTGATCTGATTAATAACCATGAAAGAATAAATCATCAACACATCAGAAACACACATAACACCAAGATTTTTTACGTGGAAACCCTGTTAGGGGAAAAACCACGGTGGAGGTCAGTCCACAAGATTATACCCTATTAAAACTATAAGAAATGAAAATATGGGGAATGCACTTGCATTCAGGCACACTACCTAGAGCTCACTGCTCAATTACAATAGGGCTAACCGCCCAAAGGAAGACACACTGTCTTATAGAAGGAATCGGATTACATCCGTAGGGATTTGAACTAATAGAATAGCATCTGCTAATGCTTGATCACAGTTTCGGTTAAGTGCATGAACACTTCTTTACTCTTCTTCATTCTTCTTCACACTTTACTCTGCCTTCAAATGATTTAGATCAATATTTTCACATATAGACACAAAATCACACCTCAATTAGAATAAGCAATTGCTCTTATATATCCACAAAAAGAATTTTCATCCCTACATGTCGACTTCAACAAAATAATAAAATGAATAAAAACTGTCAGCCCAAAATACTAAAGATTATTAATGTGAATCAACCAAGGTCGGCCACAACTTAGTGAAAACCCAAATCAACATCTCCAATGCAAAAACACTTCAATTAATTACTCCTTGAAGATCCACAACACGCTACAACCACCATGTCGGCCAAGAACAAGAAAAACATGAACACGCAAGAGAAAATCACCAACCACAAGCACATTGATCAATGCGGACGTGCAAAAAAGATAGAGCACGATCTAGAAGCATCCACAAACATCACAAATCACCAGAGAAGCATCTGCATCAACTGAACTAACTGAAATCACATCATCTTCAATCAAGAACACAAACTAAAGCAACAAAAAAACTGTCAGAATGTAAATCTTTGTAACTCAATCAAATCTTCACGTGAATCTTTGAAACTTGACGTGGATAAACTAGATACACTCAGCAACAAACCCTTTAGTCCACAACCTATGATCATCAACATACAAAACTTTCTGACATACTGAACTTCACTTCACCACTAACAACCTGCAACTCGTCTCATTACAATTTTCTCAATATCCTTGACATATACAATTTCTAATGAATTAATGCTAATAGTGTTGACATCAATGACAACCACATATCAACAACACAACCATAATGTCCAAAAATCTCCCCCTTTGGCATTGATGGCAACACATGATGTGAAAAACACCATCAACGCAACTAACTCTTGACACTTACACCCCCTTAGATTCTGACTCATTTTCTCCTCAATTCTTTCACATGATCTTCTTTCCCATAAATTTTTTCACATGGTATTCTCCCCCTTTGACATCAATGACAAAGATTTCTTCTATACAAGCTTTGAACCACATATCTAAGCATCTGAACATTTGACTACTCCCCCTAAGTAGCAGCCACCACAACATCAATCTGGATCAAGATATGACTTTGAAATGCATGGATTGATGCAATATGCATCCTTAGCTGATTAGGAGGGGTAATCACCCCTAACCCTCTGAGATCGCCTTAGGCAACGGCTTGGTAAATATGTCTGCAATTTTCTCCTGCACTCACTGTCTCAAAAAGTGAAACTTAATAGATATATGCTTTGTCTTTGAATGTAGCACCGGATTCTTAGAAATTTTAATAGCACTTGGATTATCACAAAATATAGCAATAGGCTCATTATACACAACTCTGATATCCTTCAACATCTGCTTCATCCATAGGACTTGAGTACAATTGTTAGCAGCAACAATGTATTTGGCCTCTGCAGTAGATAAGGAAATGGCATTCTTCTTCTTACTTAACCATGAAATCAACTTCTTATCCAAGAAAAATGCTCCACCACTAGTACTTTTCCTGTCATTTACATCTCCTGCCCAATCAACATCAGTAAAGGCACTCAAAGTAAGATCATCATCTTTAAGATACCATAGGCCAAAATCAATTGTTCCCTTCAAGTATCTGAAAATTCTCTTCACAACAGTCACATGAGATTCCTTTGAATCAACTTGAAATCTTGCAACAATACATACAACATTCATGATATCAAGCCTAGTTTTAGTTAAATACAACAATCCACCAATCTTTGATTTGTATCTAGTCAGATTTTCTTTCAGAGAATCATCATTCTATGTCAACTTGCATCCGATCACCATAGGTATACCAACTGGCTTTGAATTTTCCATACCAAACTTCTTCAGCAATTCCTTCACATACTTGGACTGAGATATGAAATTCCCTTTATCTAACTGAGTAATTTGCAATCCCAAAAAGAATTTAATCTCACCAATCATTGACATTTCAAATTCACTCTTCATCTCATTAGAAAACTTCATGCACAAACCATCATCTCCTCCAAAAATTATATCATCAACAAAGACTTCAACAATCAAATCTTTATTACCATTCTTGAAATACAGATTACTATCAGCAGTACCTTTGTTAAATCCAAGCTTCAACAAATACTTGTCCAATCTATCATACCAGGCTCTAGGGGCTTGCTTGAGTCCATACAATGCTTTCTTCAATTGACACACCATATCTCCCTTATCAGTCAACTGAAATCCACCGGGTTGCTCAACATACACCTCTTCTTCCAATTCACCATTTAGAAAAGCTGACTTGACATCCATCTGATAAACCTTGTAGCTTTTGTAAGCAGCATAGACAAGAAATAATCTTACAGCTTCAATTCTAGCAACAGGGGGAAAAGTCTCTTCAAAATCAATTCCTTCCATCTGTGAATATCCTTTGCATACCAGTCTTGCTTTGTTTCTAACAACTTCTCCTTGCTCATTCAATTTGTTTCTAAAGACCCATTTAGTTCCAATGAAATTCTTATCCTTAGGTCTGGGAACAAGAATCCAAGTATCATTCTTCGCAATCTGTTTTAGTTCCTCTTTCATTGCTTCAACCCAATGCTCATCTTTACATGCTTCATCCACACTAGTAGGTTGTCTTTGAAATTAAGTAGTATTCTTCTGCAATATTTCTCCTAGTTTGGACATCTTTGTTCTTATCACCTATAATTTGATCTCCTGAATGATTCAATCTTACATACCTTGGAGTCTTCTTAGGTTGTTCTTCAACTTTAGGCTCTTGTGTTCTCTCTTCTGCAACTTCACTAGTTTCTTCTTCCTCTTGATTTTTCTGATCCACCGGAATGATTTGCACTTGATTTGTAATCTAAACTTTATTTCCCTTGTTTGTACTTACATTCTGATCATCAAAATCATATCCACGGGTTCTGGATGGTGTACCTAATTCTTCATCAACCTTGACATTTTCACTTTCAACCATTTTCCTCAATACTTTATTGTAACACCGGTAGGCAATACTATTAGTAGAATAACCCAGAAAGATACCTTCACCACTCCTAGCATCAAACTTTCCTATCATCTCTCTTGATATAGCATTTTCTTCCAAATATCTTGAAATATTTAACAGTAGGATTTTGACCAGTCCATAGCTCAAAAGGGGTCTTACCAGTATCACCTTTGATTTGTACCTAGTTGAGTGTGTACACAACAGTACTCACAGCTTATCTCCAGTAGATATGAGGGACATTTCCTTCCAACATCATAGTTCTAGCAGCATCTTCAATTGTTTTGTTCTTCCTTTCCACAACTCCATTTTGTTGAGAGGTCCGCGGTGCAGATAATTGTCTCTTTATTCCATGTTCTTCACAAAAGAATAAAATTCACCAGAAGTGAATTCACCACCTCTATCTGATCTCATACATTTAATCTTCAAACTTGTCTCTGTCTCAACCATATCCTTAAAGGTCTTGAACTTTTCCAGTGCTTCAAATTTCTCCCTTAAGAAAGTAACCCACACCATTCTTGAATAATCATCAATGAGTAACATGAAATACCTGTAACCTTGTAAACTTTTGACCTTAGAGGGACCACACAGATCAGTATGCACAAGTTCCAACAATTCATTTGAACAATGTTTGCTTCGAAATGAAATTCTAGTTTGCTTTCCTAACTGACATTCCTTGCATATGGTATTAGTAGGTTTCACCAACTTAGGTAGATCTCTCACAGCCTTAGTAGAACTTATCTTGGCAATATTATCAAAGTTAACATGACATATTCTCCTATGCCATAACCAACTTTCATCAACTTGAGCAATCAAACAACTTTTACTAGCAAAACTCAAGTGAAATATATTACCTTTTGTTTTTGTACCTAATGCAATTACATTTATGGAACTCGGTATTATGCACTTTCCATCCTTGAACTAAAGATTGTATCCCTTATCAACCATTTTTCTGACACTTAAAATATTATGCTTCAAGCCTTCCACATACAGGACATCATCAGTATTATGCTTACCATCAAGAGAAATGCATCCTCTGCCACAGATCACACCAGTTGTATTATCACCAAATCTCACAACACCACCATCATACTTTTCCAAGCTTACAAACTTACTTTTATCTCATGTCATATGATGTGAACACCCATTGTCAATCACCCATTAATCTTTCTCTTCAACTCGAGTAGCTAGGGATTTCTCCACATTTGTACAACTAGCAGATTCAATAGATGCAGGATTATTTTCCTTGATAGCAATAATTCATCATCACTTCTATTTCCTTTATCACATTCATCATTTGTCACACCTTCATCAACAGCATAGTAACACTTCTTTTGAAATCTAGGCTTGTTATGTCTTGGTTTAGGAGCTCTTTCCGGACACCTTGATGCAAAATGACCTATCTTATTGCAAGAAAAACATTTAAGAGGAAATTTTCCTTCATACTTACCTTTTCCTCTCGGTACTCTTTTGACAATAAGTGCTTCCAGCTCTCTTTCTTCTTCTTCAATTTGTTTGATTTCATCCTCATACTTGAATGTCTTTCTAGATGAACTCTCACCCGGATCATATATGTGTCTATCTCTTCTAGAAGTAGTAGCCTTAAATGTAGATTCAACCTTAGGAAGGGCATCACCAAATTCACTCAACTCAAAAGCAGTAAGCTTACCAACCAACATGTCTCTAGTTACATTTGTTACAGTCTAGAGCTCTTCAATAGCACTAGCTTTGACTTTGTAAGAATTAGGCAAGGATCTAAGCACTTTAGCAACAATCTCTGATTTGTCTATCTGGCCACCAGCACATCTGATGCCACACACAAGTTCATTCACTCTTTGCATAAAAATAGTAATGTTCTCGTCATCACCCATTCTCAACTTTTCATATTTTCCTTTCAGACTCCACAACTTAGCAATCTTCACATTAGTATCACCTTCATACAAGGTTTCCAAATTTTTCCAGAATCATAAGCAGTCTTCAAATCCATAACATTTGTCATCTCAGAATCAGTCAGGGCACTCAACAATGCTTCCTTAGCCCTGATATTATACTCAGCATCTCTAATCTTAGCAGTAGTAGTAGGACCATTCTAAGGAATAACATACCTACTACATGTAATGTTCTAGAAGGGTTCACCAATGCATCTCAAATGACACTCCATTTGAGTCTTCCATGGAGAATAATTTGTTTCATCAAATCTCGGACTATCCTTCTTGTAAGTCGCCATCCCAGATCACCTCAAGTTGTTAAACTTCTTCCAAGGAACCTATTCTAATACCAATTGTTGGCAACACAAGGGCAGACAACTAAGAAGGGGGGTGAATCAGTTGTCACAGGATTTAAAACTTATTCAACTTATTAACATTATTCTCTGATCTGATTAATAACCATGAAAGCATAAATCATCAACACATCAGAAACACACATAACACCAATATTTTTTATGTGGAAACCCTGTTAGGGGAAAAACCATGGTGGAGGTCAGTCCACAAGATTATACCCTGTTAAAAGTATAAGAAATGAAAATATGGGGAATGCACTTGCATTCAGGAACACTACCTAGAGCTCACTGCTCAATTACAATGAGGCTAACCACCCAAACGAAGACATATTGTCTTATAGAAGGAATCAAATTACATCCGCAGGGATTTGAATTGATAGAATAGCATCTGCTAATGCCTAATCACAGTTCCGGTTAAGTGCATGAACACTTCTTTACTCTTCTTCATTCTTCTTCACACTTTGCTCTACCTTCGAATGATTTAGATCAATATTTTCACATATACACACAAAAGCACACCTCAATTCGAATAATATATCGCTCTTATATATCCACAACAAGAATTTTCATCCCTACATGCCGGCTTCAACAAAATAATAAAATGAATATAAACTGTCGGCCCAAAATACTAAAGATTATTAATGTGAATCAACCAAGGTCAGCCACAACCTAGTGAAGACCCAAATCAACATCTCCAATGTGAAAACACTTCAATTAATTACTCCTCTAAGATCCACAACATGCTACAACCACCATGTCGACCAAGAACAAGAAAAACATGAACACTCAAGATAAAATCGCCAACTATGAGCACAACGATCAATGCAGATGTGCAACAAAGATAGAGCATGATCTAGCAGCATCCACAAACATCATGAATCACTAGAGAAGCATCCGCAGCAACTGAACTAACTGAAATCGCATCTTCAATTAGGAACACAAACTGAAGCAACAGAAAAACTATCAAAATGTAAATCTTCATAACTCAATCAAATCTTCATGCAGATCTCTAAAACTTGGCGTGGATAAACTAGATACACTCATAAACAAACCCTTTAGTCCACAACCTCTGATCATCAACGTACAAAACTTTCTGACATACTGAACTTCACTTCACCATTGACAACCTGCAACTCATCTCATTACAATTTTCTCAATATCCTCGACCTATATAGCTTCTAATGAATTAATGCTAATAGTGTTGACATCAATGAAAACCACATATCAACAACACAACCAGAATATCCAACAAATAGCATCTAGATGCCATAGCACAATAGGCATAGGGATAGGCCACAGTCCCAACTAAGATGTACGGTCGAGCGATGAAAGAGGCCTCGTACTACAGGACCCTATATTACAGAGTTGTGGTACAGGATCGACGGGAGCCATATTTCTCCCATCTCAGCCAAGTTTCTCCTAACATGACCCATCGTGCAAGGACACCAAGGAGACCATCAAGGTCTCATCACCAAAGTCGAAGCAGCCATCACAGGGACTGATAGAGTGAGGGTAGCTCGGGGCATTGATAGTGCACTGGACACATTTTTTGATTGCACAACCTGATTTATGATGTATATACATTCATTGGCTGAGTTTTGATTAGCCTCTTGTATATTCGATGATGATACTATATATCTGATTCTGATTGTATCATGACATTCAGCCTTTTTGATATATATATACATGAGATGACTTTGATGCATTTATATGATGTGATGGTAATTTTATCTTGTGTGTCATGGATGGATATGATATGTATGGATGCATGTAATGTGTATGCTTTATGTTATGATGCCTTTATGTTTATGATGTGATGTGATATTATCAATGTATGGTATGAATGCACATGGATCTATGTGGATACACTTTTATGCGATGGATGCAAATCTATATTTATGTGATGATATGTCATGGATATAATGCAATGATATTTTTAACTTCCTTTTCAACATCTTTTCTAAATGTGATGTATGTATGTAGGATGCAAAAATGTGATGATTATGATAATGCTTATATGGTTATTCAATGGATGTCTATACAAAATGTGGTTTTATGAGATGCTTAGAATAACTAATCTATATTATGATGGATAATGTTTTCTATTATGATGATATGTGTAATATGTTGATGGTTTGTGGATGTAGGATGGATGCAAATATAGATTTTTTTATTTCTAAATGTCATGATACCATGTTAGTATTAGTATATGGAAAAGATAGAAGAAAGAGGAATCAACCCTTGAGTTTGAGATGATGCATAAATATGGTGATGATAATGATGATGATATGATTGCTTATCAGATATTGGGGGATGTAAAGAGCTTACTTTCCTTATTTTTGATAACACACATAGATACGATGCATCAAGGTATAAAGAACCAGGATGGCTTGTACTTAGTGTGATGGACTTTGACTTGAAAATTAGATAGGAGTATCCATGTTTACAACTGGCATCCAAAACCTTATTAGGATGTACTTCATACATTTCAAACATCTCGGACCAAAACATAGAAAGGAAAAACCTCCCAATGTAATAGTCAACAAGGCATTTAAAACACCCTCCCTACAAACCAAACAAAGTAAGCATGACCAAGGTTATATTGCAAGAATGTCCAACAAACACAACCGACAAAAGATAATAATCAATGCCCCATTCCTTTCTCTCTAAATCATTTTGATTAGACATCATCGAGAGATCATTGGAATGAGTGCAATAAGATAAATCAAAAGAAAGGATCAAGTAAACAAACAAGCTAATGTTCTTCATACCTCTAGCCAAGACTAAACTACAGTGATGTCTGATGTTGATGTCCATTGTAGGAAAGATGCATCCTAGGACATGATGTTATCAGATGATTTTGAGACTAATGGGATGATGGGCTATTGATACCAAGAGTTGACCAACTTGTTTACCTACTGACCTAGACTTGAGACTTGTACGTTTGAGTTTTACTTTTAATTTTTTATACTTGTTTCCAATTGTTTAACTTTGTTGGGGGTGATAGTTATTTTTTATGAGCGGATGTTTATTGCGGATGAACATGAAACAGGATTGGATGATTTTGGGTTTTTTGAATGTTTTTGGGTATTTTTAAAATGTTTTGAGGTTGTTTTTGGTATTTTTCGTGATTTTTTACAAATGTTTTGATTTTTCAAAATTTCCAATGTTTTTGTGTTTTATGAGATTGTGACCAAGAACCTAACCTAAGGACCTATCCTAAGGGCCTCGAGGGTTGATCAAAGATTAGCCTTGCCTATGTTATACACATAGATACCACATAGTTTGACTGACACAGACTCATTTATTGATGAGAAATGAACAAATAGATTGTCAGTTTATTGTGACGGACTCCTAAAGGACTGACCTAATGTGTCTCGGGGGCACATCGATGATGGCCTTGCCTACGTTCAAGCTCAAAGACCTATAGTTTGACACGACGACTCTATTTTTTTAACTTTTTTTACTTTGTTGACCTATTTTTGGATTTTTGACATGTTTTGGATGTTTTTGGGTTTGCTGATTTTATGAATGTGTTTTGGATTTTTTTATTTTTTTATTTTTTTATTTTTTTGGATTTTATGAATGTTTTTGGATTTTTTGATTTTTTGTTTTTTTTTATTTTTTGACATTTTTGGATTTTCTGATTTTAAGGAATATTTCAAGAATATACATGAAACCGATCCAATGCAAGTATAAGATCATGCCCCCAGCGTGATGCAGTAGACTACTCTGATATAGGTAGGACAAACTAACCTTAGGAATGTGTCGAGTAGTTCTAGGGTGGAACATGATACAAACATAGGATCTAGCTATGATGTGGATGTGGATGGTTGATGGAAGGACTGATGGAATGTGGTGGGTGAATGATGTAGAACAAGCTAAAGAGATCATGGTGGATGGAAAGTGTTTTATTTACACAAGGCGCCTGTTTTCTAGGTTTTCACCAAGGTACTTGCCCAAAGCGCCAACGAAGTGGTTTTCACTAGAGGACGATTTTTTTTCTTTACTGTTTTCAATCCTTTTTTCTAATTTTTGTTTAATATATTTTTTGATTTTTTTGGATTTTTGGATTTATTCCTTGCAAGTTTAGGCAAAAAAAAAATTGAGATGAGAGTTATTTATGAGCTCTTGCAGAGGGTCACCTTTAGGTGTAGATAGTTGGTATGATCCTGATTTATAACTTGTCGTGATGATGAGGGGTCCCAACTAGTAGGGTTCAAACTTGCCTTTGTTATCTGGATTTGGTACACTCTTATGATTTTCTTTCAACATGAGCTCTCCAACTTGAAATAACCAACTCTTGATCTTCTTATTATAGCTTCGCTTGAGATAGTTTTGGTAATCTATAGATGGTTCAAAGCATCCATGCATCACTCTCTAGTAGTTCTAGCTTGTTCAATCATGACACCCAATATTCTTCATCAGTAATGAGATTTTGCAATGATATTCTTAAGGATGGGAGCTCAATCTCAATGGAAATGATGGCTTATGATCTATAGACCAGGGAGAAATGGGTTGCACCTATAGGTGTGTGGATACTCGTTCAGTAGGCCCATAAGGAGGGATTCAATTGTAGGTGCCAGTCACGACCAGTTTCATTGGTTGTTTTCTTTAAGATCTTTAGGATGGTTTTATTAGAAGCCTCAGCTTGGTCCTTACCCTGGGGGTAGTATGGGGTGGAGAAGCAATGTTGGATATTGAATTTTTGGCATAGTTTTTGAACATTCGAGTTTTTGAAAGGTGTCCCATTATCTAAGATAAGGGCTTATGGGACACCATAGCGACATATGAGGTGATTCAGGATGAATTTGGATATCTTCTTCCCTATGATGTAGGTCATTGGGATGCCCTCTACCCACTTTGTAAGTACTTTGTTTCTGCAATAATGAACTTGTGTCCATTAGATGAGGTGGGAGTGATTTTTCCAATGAGATCAAGTCCCCATTGTGAAAAGGGCCAAGGTGTTATAATCAGTTGGAGCTCCTGAGCTGGTGCATGGATGAGGTCCCCATGCTATTGACATTGCAAACATCTTCAGACATTAGCTTCCTTCTCCATTGTAGGCCAGTAATATCCAGTCCTCAACATTTTCTTGGCCAAGGTCATACCGCTAGAATGTGAACCACAAATACCATTGTGTACCTTAGTTAAAGTATTCAAACCTTCCTTAGGGTTAAGGCATGGCAAAAGGGTTCCTTCGATACTTCTATGGTAAAGGGTATCACCTAAGATAACAAAATGGGATGACTTCTTAATAAAGGTTCGCTTAAGGTTTGGGGTGATGTCAGCAGGGAGGACTCCTATTTTCAGGTAGGTGTATATGTCATGGTACCAAGGATCATCGGGACCAATGATTTCATGCACGAACTCAAAATCTGGTACCTTGAAAGCTGGTACGAAAAGTTTGCTCTACCAAGAATTAATGTTTATGGACATTGTGTGGGATATCTAGTAATGATCCGATTATTGTCATAGCATCAACTACTCTGTTATTTTCCCTTAGTATTTGCTGAAATGTGATGTCGATAAAGAATTCCTTGAGACTCTCCACCAGTTTCTTATACGGGGTAAGATTGTCATCCTTTATTTGGTATTCATCATTGACCTGATTGATGATTAGTTGTGAATCCCCATAGACCTTAAGTGCCATAATCCGCTATTGTACTACAATTCTGAGTCTTATGGTAAGAGCCTTGTACTCAATGATATTGTTAATGCATGGAAAGGATAGCTTATATGACTTTGGGATGCAATCTCCTTATGGTGTGATGAAGAAGATTCCTGCTTCTGACCCATGTTGTGTATAGGATCCATCAAAATATACTTTCCAATGATTTGTTGCACTTAGATTGAAGATTGACTCATTAGGAAATTTTGATACCAATGGTTTCTCTGAATATATAGGTGCCTCTGCTAGTTGATCTACAATTACCTGTCCTTTGATGGCTTTTCATTCTACATATTCAATTTTGTATTCTGTTAAGATCATGACCCACTTATACATTCATCCTATGAGCATTACTTTAGAAAGTAGATAATTGAGGGGATCTATTTTGGCAATGAGCTTTATCTGATGAGCCAACATGTAGTGCCTAAATTTTTGTGCAGCAAATACCACTGCGAGGCAAGCCTTCTCGATGAATGTGTAATTCAGCTTGTGTCCCACCATGGTTCTATTGATATAGTTAATGGCTCTTTCCTTCCATGTTTCATCATGTTGAGCTAAGAGAGCTCTAAGGTTTGCTACGGTTGCTGATATGTACAGGATCAATGGTTTTTTCTAAATCAATGGCATGAGGACTAGTGGTGTTAGCAAGTATTCCTTGATTTTATTAAATGCCTGATCACATTTCCTGTCCCATTTGTATGCTACCCCCTTGTGGAGTAGATGAGAATATGGGATAGATTTATCTACTAACTATGCTATAAATTTGTGAATGGATTGAAGTCTTCCCTGTAGACCCCTTAATTGTTTTAGTATTCTTGGTGCTTCCATGTCAAGGATTGCTTTGAATTTTGCAGGGTCTATCTCGATTCCCCTCATTGATACAATATACCATAGAATTTTTCCTAATTACACATCAAAGACACACTTCTTAGGGTTGAGTCTAACCTTATATTCTTTGAGTCTGTCAAAGATGGAGTCTAGTGCTGCTATGTGGTCCCGACGCTTCGTTGATTTGGTTAATATGTCATCCACATAATCCTCTACATATTTTTGAATCATGTCATGGAAAATTAATGTCATAACTCTTTGGTATGTAGCTCCAGCGTTCTTTAGCCCAAACGATATCATGTTCCAGCAATAAGTGCCCCATGGACAAGTAAAGGCTATCTTATGTTGATCATCCTTAGCTATCATAATCTGATTGTATCTTAAAAACTCTTCCATCAATGATAAAATCTTATGCCCTATTGTTAGATCTACAACATGTCTATGTTGGGAAGAGGAAAATCATCCTTAGGGCATGCTTTTTTTAGGTCCCTGAAGTCTATATAGATGCGAATGCCCCCAATGGGCTTAGAAACAGGTACAAGGTTGGAAACCCATTTGGGATAATCAATGGGTTGTATGAAGCCAACGTCAAGGAGTTTCTGCAATTCAAGCTTGACTAATAATGTGATCTACGGATGCATCTTTCTTAGTTTCTATCTTATTGGCTTCGCTTCTAGATAGACTACTAGGTGATGGACTACTACCTCTGGATCAAGATCGGGCATGTCAGCATCGTTCCATGCAAATTTTACCTTTCTTTCTCTAAGAAATACAGCTAGAATTTCTTGTTCCTCTGTCAAAAGTGATTCTTCATAGAAAGTGATATGTGGTGTCTCTTCGGTTCCTGGATTGACTGGGTTACATTTCTCTATCAAGACTGTTGATTTTTCTTGATGAATAACACTAAGGGGAAGATTGAATCCCTCGTGCTTTGGCCCCTCAGAGAGGTTTTCACCATTGGATATGTCCTTTCTTTTTACTATTTTCAAGTCAGAAAGTGCCACAGTGTGGTTTTCACTTAAAGACCTAGATATTACTCTTAGATTTTCTATTTTGCAACTAAGAGATTCAATCATTTCCCCATAGTATGCGTGTGTTTCTAGCTCAATATCAAACCCTAATTTATGATCTCCATATGGTAGAGTATCCCATAGTCCCATGAATTTTGAGAGAGCCTCATCATTTTCAAATATGTCTAAGATCAGTGGTCCTCATTGGTCACAATCTATCAGTTGGGGGTAGACAAGCTTTAATTAAGTGGTTTGGTTACTCGGCTTGAAAGACATGGTAGTGATCATAAAAAGGGAGGAATCCTCAAATAGCATGGGTAGGTTAGTGATGGGATCCTATCACATACATCAGTTATATCAAAGGTATAGTTATCTATAGGTAGACCTATGGATACCGGTAACTAAGGAGGAGCTTTGACTTTTTTAATGGGGGTAACTTTTCTAAGAATGGTTATCTTCATAGGGGCACATCCAAGGCCAAGATTCTTCATGTGCTTCTTAGGAATAATGGGTTCTAATAGGCCATTGTCATTTTTCCCAAGCTTCTCATTTTTGTTGTAGCCCCATCCACACATTAATTGAAGACCTTTATTGATTTCCTCCATGGGGAGATCTGATATAGGTCTTTTATCTTGATATAGCAAGCTTGACACATCTTTCTCATCTACCACCTCTTTACTTAGGTCTCCCCACTTTATGAAGGTGATAGGTTCTACTTTGAAGGTCTGGGACGTTGAGTCGATTGGTTATGGCTTCCCATAAGATCTAGGAGACTAAGGTAGCCCTCCTATCACAAAGGAACTCTTATTCATTTTATAGTCCCACAACCATTATCTTGGATAATAACCTTAATATCATGGATGTATGAAATGGAGGGTGTCTTTGTCTCAGAAGTGGAGGCTAGGGTAGATGGGTCTATATACGAAGATGTGGGTCCCTCATCATTCTTTGGGACTTGGGGGATCTTATAATACTTGGCCTCCAAATTTTTGCAATAATAGAATGGTTCGGGATCACCATGGATTGTGACTTCTTGGTTCTGATAAGGGAACTTAACACATTGATGGAATGTGGATGTGATAGCTTGCATCCCATGGATCCATGGGCACCCTAGGAGGATATTGTAAGGGAGTTCAAGATCGAGGACTTGGAAAGTAGTCTCCATGATTATTGGCCCTACTTGAATAGGGAGTTGAATGGTTCCCTAAGAAACCCTTTATTGATCATCATAAGCCCTGATAGTGATACCCTTGCCTTTCTTGATAACATCTTCATAGAATCCCAAATTCTTTATTAGCTTGAGAGTAAAAATATTCAAACCTGCACCTCCATCCACCAAGACTCGTTTGACTTTATTTTTGTGGACTAATTCTTCAAGATGGAGTGCATAGTTATGAGATGGTTGGGTTGGGAAATCCTTCTCAGAGAATGTTAGGAGATGTGGGGTAGTGATATGTCTGATCATAACTTGGAACTAGTTTTCATCAAGATTTGTTGGGACAGCGGATGTAGCTAGTGCCTTTTTCTAGGATTTCCTTATGTGCAGACGAGATTTTTAGCAACTCCATGATGGAGATCTAGGCGGGGGTCTTTTTCAGTTGATCTAGGACATTATAACTATCAGGGATTGACTTTGTATTGTTGGCGAGTGCCTTGGGTGGTTGTGATGGTCTAGGAATGGTAATTTTTCCACCACGTGTGGTGACTCCATAGTCGGCTCTAGATCCTTTGATATTGACAACTGTGACCCATTCATCCAAGGATGCAACAACATGGTCGTAAACATGGTTCACATTATTATACTTTCCCTTACCATTGTTGTTTCCTTTATTGTGATCCGGCATCAGATTCGTGCATATTTTAAGATCTTGATTCCCTATGGGTTGTTCAATGGTTATGTTCTTGTCATCAATGAGATCTTCGATCATATTTTTAAGTCTCATGCAACTAGCTGTCATATGTCCTTTTATTTTGTGAAAATCGTAGAGATGTTTTTCATTATACCATGGTGGTTTAACTTGAGGCTCTTGATAATTTTCATAAATGTGGATTTTGATGATATTTGCTTGGACCAGTTGTTGCATGACAGATTCAATCAGTTCCCCAAGTGGTGTGTATTTTCATTTAGGGGGATATTTGTTCTTTGGGGGTGGTCCCCCTTGAGCATTTACATTGTTGACTGCTTGATTGTTGGGTGGTCATGATGATGGGTTGGCTTGTGTGTTGTTTTGGGTATTGACTTGTGGTTGTTGATACGTTTGAGTTTGTGTATTCTTCCTTGGGGCATTGTTAATAACTTTGGTGTCAACAACACCATCGTTAGTGACATTCTTGTTCTTTTCCCACATGTGAGGTTTGTCATTATAACTTGTTGATGGTCGATTATCCTGATATGTGGGTGTGCCCCCTTGTGCTATAAGGGCTCTTTCGATGTTGAGCGCCTTGGGGATCAATTGGTCATAGGTTGTTATGCATTGCATTTTCAAATGAAAAGACAAGGTCCCTTCAAGGTTGGAGATGATAGTCCCAATTTGTTGTTCTCCTAGCATAGCCCATTTACTCTTGTTGGCCTTGGATCACCATCATTGTAAGAAAGAAGCAAATGTTTCTCCCTTGGCTTGTTTTAGGCTGGACAATTCTTCCAAGCTCATGTCCATGCCTATGTTAAATGAGTAATTTTGTATGAATAAGTCCACAATTTCTTGGAACTTTTTAATTCTGGGGGGAAGGCAGGAGAACCATTCCATTGTTGGACCCGCCAAACTCTAAGGGAAGAGTCACATTAAATAAGAATCATCATATGCGAATTTCATACAGTGTACATGGAATTCCCTAATGTGATCTTCAAGGTTGCCAGTCCCACGATATTTGTCAAATTTAGGTATCTCAAATCCTTGTGGGAATGGGACCATCACAATGCTTCTGTCAAATGGATAGGGGCACAAATTCCCTTGTGATTTTTTTTCTTTCCTGATTGTATGTCTAGCACTTGTTGTGAGAGCAGTTTAATTTGTGCGGACAAATCACTTTGTGGATCAGGTGGTGGGATGAATGTGTTTTGGGGTGGTATGGTCACTTGGGTGACGGGTGGAATAGTTTGTGTGTTTGTGTTCAAGGCATTTGGTTGTGTGTTTGTGGGAGTTTGTTGTAATTTTTGTTGTGCAAACAACACTTGTTGGTATGCATGTAGTTGTTGATGTGCCAACAACGCTTTTTCTTGGTCTTGTTGTTGTTGCACCAACAATGCTTGTTGTTGGGATTGTAGCTGAGCTGCTTGTTGTTGTGCTTGGTATTGTTGTAAAGCTTGTTGTTGTAACAAGGCTTGTGCTTGGGCTT
>VDFB02373365.1:128132670-128338306 GCA_007258455.2 Sequoia sempervirens | reverse complement strand
TGGAAAATTAGATCATCACATTCAAGGTCAATCATCACCTCATAAGACCTAACCTTTGTAATAGTTTCTAAAAATCATAACCCTCTTAATAAAAGGAGGACAATTGATATCACCCAAACCTTGGAAACTTTCCACAATCAGCTGAAATATCTCCTTCATTATGTCATCATTGTATGGAGTATCCATTGATGTTATTCTTATAGTTTGATTAATGCAAGAAGTGACTATAAGCCTCACATCTTTGTCTTGGTGTCTCAACAGTTCTATTTTGTTCAAAGAAGTCATGGGCATAATCATTGCAAGCTGCATTGTCTTAGAAGGTGATTGGTGTCATGTCCCCGAATTGGAGGTATGGTGATTTAATTAAATTATTTAATTAAGTTATCCAACTTATTAATATTTCATGAGGATAGCTTAATTGATGATTTAATTAAATCAAGAGGTGTTATTAAATTAATTATTTATTAAGTTATTCCAAAAATAAAATATAAAAAGGGATGACTTATTATTTAATTAATTTAATAATAAAAAGTGACTTAAGTGACTTATAATAAATTAATAAAATAATAAAGTCACTTGAGGAATAATCAAGAATCTTCTAGAAGTCTCTTAGTGATGAGGTTGAAAAAGTATAAATAGAGGCTTTGGCTATGCATTTGGACATCTTGAGTTGAATACACTTTTCTACTACACTGCTGAAGCTGAATGCTTAGCTTATTGTTTTCCAGTCTTCGTTTGTGAAAGACCAAACCTAGTTGGTTAAGTGTCAATTTCGGTTGTGCAACACCAACCCTAGTTGGATAGTGGAGGAAGATACTTCAGTCTTTCTCATTGGACTTATTGCAATCATTGGAGGTTATTTTTGGAGAGATTTATGAGATATTTTGAGGTCTGTAATTTTGTTTCAGTCTGCAGATCGGCCATAAGAGAAATCACATTTTCATTCATTGCTCTTCAATAAGGAGATATAATTTTGTGGGCACTTGAGGGATTGCTTCTTTTGGTGTTGGCAATCATTTTCATAACAAATTTGAAGAGCTTAGAGGCTGCATTTATTTATCTAAAATATTGCCAGGCAAGAACAGGGGCAGCTGGGTGAAAGCATCTATTGGGCCTAAGAGGAGTTCAATTTGCTTGGAATTTGATTGCTACTTCATCTATCATCAAGGGCTTCAACATTCAATCAGGTTCCACTATTAGTAGTTCATAATTTTATTTCATATGGGAAAGTTTAGAGTTGCAGCTGTAGGTGCATATTTCTTTACCAGCAATTATCATATTTTGTAATCAATGCAAATGCCAAGAGTCTTGGCTTATTGATGAGCATTGTATTGGATCATTGTGTTGTAATAAGAGATACTAATTTGCTGGTCATTTGTAGTTGTCATTGAGCAATTCTATATCATTTGTACTTAGCTTATAGTATGCATGCCAATTGTTTGACAAAATGTCAATTGGCTGTAGGTTCTCTTTTTAGCATAAATAATGTTATAATTTTGCATACCAAGTGTTTGTATTAATGCCACTTGGCTATAAGTGCATAAATGCCATCTTAGGTTGCATCCAAAGTGTTTGTCATAATTACTAGTTGCTGTAGCTGCATATTGCAAGTAATTTCAGTCACATATATGCATTGAATATTGCCAAAATAAGTTGCACATTCATGCTAGGGCATTGTTTAGTCAATTTAGAGTCATTTGCAAACATTCTTATTGATGTTAAGTGGAGATAAGAGCCATAAAAACAATCTGAAATTTTATATCAGTCATATGACCCTTGTATGCAAAGTGTTTGATGAAATTCCTTGAGCCTTCAATCGGCATTTTGAGGTCAGATTTGAGCAGGGTCATTACAATTGGTCAACCATAAATAAATAATTTATTACTTCCAAAATGCAAAGTAGATCATCCTTTGATTGAGATAGTGGCTCAAGTTTCTTACCTACCAATCTTCTTTCCCAAATCTTCATCAGTGAATAATGCCATGATTCACTAGCTATAATAATTCTTTGAATGATCAATCCCTTCGAAACGCAAAACTTGAAACAGCTGAGCTAACTTTTAGCATATGTAGCCATTGACGCTATCCTGCAAACAACTGATCACTAACTCACAACTACTGAAACTAGCATGCAACAAAAGATCTTACAACAAGATGCTATATTTCCAACAAGCTGGCAAGATCGCCAATTCTAATACAACGGCAATGTTACTACCAAGATATTTCGACACACTTGCAATTGCTTCCAATTTTTGCAGACATTTCATCAAACAGTTGGTGGAACATTGGAATTTCTGATTTTTCTAAATAAGAACAGCTCCAACTACTCATTTTAACCATAGAAATTCTGACAAACAGTTGTCATGCATCCATCTCAGTAACAATGGTCACTCAAATCTTAAGGAATAATATAATATAAGACATAATGGTAGAATGCACTCTGCACATATAAATATTTATTAATTGTATTTAATAATGTAATGACACCACATTAATTATATTTTAATAGTAACTTACAATTACTATCTTTAACTTTCCTTCAAAATAAATAGAAGCCAATTCCATTAAAATGTGTGCCAGTCAAGTCTATCAAACTCCATGCACTCATTCTTCCAACATTTGGTATCAAAGTGAGAAGCCCTAAGAAGAGCATGCTGATCGAAAGTGGGGAATCTCGAGGAATGCACTGATAAAGAAGATTGAAGGGAGAAGGAAAGAGAATCACTGTTATCAAATCGCTGCTATTTGTTGTATAGCAAATCGCTCTCAAAAGAAAAGGAAATCGCTGCCAAAAGGAGCAAAGCCATATGCTTAGATATTATTTAGAGTAATATGGGATGCTTCGTCAGCTCTTTTGAGGAATCTTAGGTAAATCTGCCAAGACGCTTAGATAAGGTCTATTATAGCCTATGTTTTATAGGCCACAGAATGGATTCCCTACGGCCTTCCTTTTGTATCAAATTTCCAATTAGTGTGATATAATATTTATCTTCTGCTGATAAAATAATCGATATTACTATTTTACAACTCTTCAAAAAATTAATATTGTTATGATTTTACCCCCAACTCTCTAGGTAAGTGGGATCAGATTTTGTTTTCTAATATTTCTGCTAAAGGTAGATCCCCATTTAGTTTTGTTTTAAGAATGTAATCTTGTTAGTATAACTTGTTTGTAGAAAGCTTATCAATTTGATTGATGTTATTCGTGTTCCATGTTATGCAGCAAGACCAATTTCAACGCTCACTTCCAACATTCATACAGCTTATAGATCTTAACATACAAGAAAACGAAGAATATTGGAAAGTGATGTCTACAGTTCTAGAAGGAAAGGAGGTTGATAGTGGATCGTTATCTTCGAATTGCTCTGAAAAGTCAACTAGCGGTATACCTGTTTCTGATCTCTCGACAACAACGCATCTTAACAATAAGGCAAGTCAAATCAGTAATATGCCTCTAAATGTGACTAGATGGATTTACCAAATGAAAGTCTCAAAATGCAGATAAGAGATACAAAACGATACAAGGGAATTTGCTGGAATTCTAAGTACTTTATAGACTAATCTAGGGCTTGCTTACTTAGTCTGAAATAATTTATTTGAGTTATTAATATTGAATTTTCCAGGTACGTCTTCTGAGAACAATGCTTGAATGGGAGCAGCAATTGCGCAATGAAGTTGTCTTTGGCACAGCTAGTGGACCAATTCCCGCTGTTCCAAAGTCTGCGGTCCTAACAGAGGTGGCCATTATACGATGGCCAGATGGGGAAATCATGCGAATGAGATTTGGCAGTACTGCTGCTGATGCTGCTAGAAGATTAGGATTGGATGGAAGATTTGTATTTGTTAATGGGCAGGTTGCACTTCCTCACACACAGTTGAAAGATGGTGATGTAGTTGAAGTAAGAACCTGATTGTTTTGGGCACACTAAAACAGGCACTTGGATTCGAAACTGATATTTCAAACATGAAGTACCTGCAGAAGAATATTTCAGGCTCGTCGAAGTCCCAACTTCTCAAGCTGTTTGGGCTCCCTTCAAAAACGTGAGTAATTGATTGAAAAGCTCACAAGCAACATTTCTTTGCACGTGTACACTACAAACTTGTCGAAAACTATCACCATCACAGATGGATGGGAAAGGAAGATTGTAAATATGGTAGTCATCTTATAGATGATCCATTTCAGTCATTTGTAAAGTATTTCCTCTTTTTAGACCCATTTCCTTGTCATTCAATGTAATAAAATGATTAACTTGATCATCGTGCTTACGTGTAAAACTTGTGCTCACTCCTGGAAGATGAACTTTTTGTAAGCCTTATTAGAATGGATTTTATGGAATCATTTTGTTTGGTGCTCACATGGTCAAAACAATGCATGAATGTTTTTGACCTTATTACTGAGTATTCTCCAGATGACCATTCGAAAATAATTACGATGAGGAAGAGCCTGAGTTGAACCGCATCTAAATGTTCCTAACAACAGTAATATAATCCTTTCAACTCTATGTTTAAGGATTGTTCTATTGAGGAAACAAACTTAAACGGTAATCGTTTCAATTCTTGGGACATGCATGTCTGGGCTTCTGCTAATGTTACGATTTTCTTAGCAAGCGGTCTTACTTCTCCGCAGTCCTAGCAAGTAGCTCCAGCTTCCTTTCTTTGTTAGGAGGGTTTCGGCATGGGCTCTACTAAGTGGTCTAATCTTCATTCTCACTTAAACAGTTTAATCCGTGGAGAAATCAAAGGACAGAAATTGTCCTTCCCCAGAGGTTTTACACTTGCTGAAAAAAATGGGAACAAGTCCATCTTGTCAGTTTCCTATCAAACTGCTCAAGAGCTAACCTCAAATAAATTCTAGTGGGGTCAATTGATAGCTTACGGCCCTTCCACATAGGACGTGGCTATCCAAGGAGTGGAAACCCTCGGTCAAAGCATCTTTAGATGTATTGATCAACGGAATAGGTTGCTTGAGGTGAGTTTTACCTACAATTAAGACACTTTTTAGTGGGTTGTTCATCTGTAAAATATAAAAAATAGTGTCTTAGGCATCACCATTTATGAATTATTGTGATGCCAACTATTAAAACTTTAAAAAAATATTATTTTAACATTTGTAATGGATATCATATACAACATAGTATATAAATAAAGTAAATATAAGGAAAACTTGAAACTAATGGTAAGAACTTGCAAAGAACATATAAATAATACTATTACAAAGTATTTATTCTAGAGAATATACATGAGATGTTAAGGGTGAAAATTCAAGAGTGAGCAAAAAGCTTCACATTCCACTATCACAATCAATAGACAATTGTTACAATATGTTTAGGTCTTTACAAGATAATTTATCCACTTGCTTTAGGTCTCTACAACCTAGAACTCTAGTCTTACACCTTTGAATCCATGCAATGAACATAGAAATGAAGGAGTTCCTTGAGGACCAACCCATCCCACTTCATGGAGAAGTATCATATACATTCCTCTAACCTTCCATGGTTCGACAATGAAAGATGGGGCATCCAAAAAGTGAAAGTAGTCAACAAAATCCTTCAAATTCCACTCTCTCTCTTCTCAATAATGAAATTCATAACTTCCACCAAAGAGGTAGTTGTGCATTTTCCAAGGCATTTGTATTTTTGCCACCTCTAACAACTCGTAAAAACATCAAAATTAGTTTCCAATTTTGGTTTGAATTTTGTGACTTGTTCCATAGACCTCGTAGATGCCCTAAATAACCTCAAACACTCATCTAATATGATCACAACCTTGCATTCATTATAAAATAATATTTATACAACAAATATTTAGATTTGAGTCACTTAAGCACCTTCTTTGACTCAAGTGGTTTTCCATGACCCCACTTGTCCAACTAGTTTGACCCAATTTTTGGACTAACTCCTCCATTATGAGGCTTTTGGTCAAGAATAGCAAATGTGGGAATTTCTTCTCCACATCATCTTTGGGAATCATTTATTTTGCTAAAAATGTAGGATTTTGGCCAAATCGCTTATCTCATGTTGTTCATCCCCTTTTCTCCTTACCTTCTTGTCTCGAACTATATCACCTTCCATCTCATCTCTTCCACCTAGAACTAAATCATCCACTGAAGGCAATACAACATCCTCTTCCTCATCTAGCATAAAAGGCTCAAATAAACAAAACTTATCCATATTGATGACTAAGAAAATTCTCATGTATGTAAGTAGGTCTAATAGAACATGCCTTCCCAACTTACATCACCTCCAATACCTAATTTAATGTTTTGAAAGGGACCATACCTAATTCTTTTCAACTTTTGTGATGGTCCTTGAAGCTTCTCCAATCCTAAATACACCCACACCTTGTCACCTACTTGGAACTTGTGTTCCACCCTATGTTGATCATGTTGGTGCTTGTACTTATCTTGAGACTCCCTAAGTTTTTTCTTGCACATGAAGGTTGTTTGCCTCACCTTTTCAACGAACTAATAAACTTGTTGTACCTCCCATCTATATTTTCCATCCCATCCTTTGTCCCAACCAAAACTCAAATGGCCTAAGGTGTAAATACACAAATCAAGCCTCAAATGTAGACAACTTGGTTATAAAGTGGATTGCCCTATTGCAGGAGTGTTGTAATTCAAGCACTCATCACATCCTTTCATAAACATCTAATTGTACCCTTAAAGAAGCTTTTCCAATGTCCTATTTACAACCTCTTTTTGGCCATTCATTTATGGATGGAATGTAGTAGAACTTTTCAACTTTGTATTAGTTCTCTCCTAAAGTGTGCCCCAAAAGTTGTCAAAGAAAGAAGCATCCCTATATGAGATGATGCTCTTCGGAAGTCCAAAATGAATCCAAATGATCTTAAAGAAAATCTTAGCTACATCACTTTCATTTAGAGTCCTTTTACAAGCAATTAATATGTACATCTTCCTAAATATATTTACAACAAAAGGTAATCATGCCAATGTTTTGTCATTGGAAGGCCATTTACAAAATTCATGGAGATGCTCTCTCAAGGTCTTATAGGAATAGGCAAAGGTTGGTACAACCCAAACTTCCCATTGCTTGGATTTCTTATGCTCCAAAGCTTGCAACTCCTAAACAAATGTATTATGGCCAATATACATACTACTAAAGGTTAGAACCATCATTGTCACCCCAAATGTCTTGCAACTCATGAAAAGAAAAATCCTTCTCTTTAGATACAAATAGTTTACCCACTTTGTATAGAAGCCTATCCTTGAGGAAGTAATCAAGATTCGGCTCAAACTATACCACCATACTTCTTTTTGCTTGTTGATATACTTCACTAAAATCTACATCATGGAAAGTGTGCTTACCATTGAGATAAGAGATGCTCAAGAATGCATATTATCCACCTTGTTTGTCACACAAAATTTGTATTTGATCACAAGAGGAAATTGTAAACAACAATTTAGAATTAAACCAGGAAACAAATGCAAAACAAAGGCTTCTTATTCTAAACTATCACAAACCTCACATAGAGCATGCAAATAGAATTCAAACAAAGCAAACAAAGAAAATGAAGTAAATACTACCATAAAAATCCATTGCAAGTATGATTTGCTCCAAGCGATTGGGATTTTGATGCTCTTTGCATAAAAATTATATATTTTGATATATATAGCTAGCATAAAAGTGGATGATGAAATGCATAAAATAGTGTGTCAATTTACATAATTTTTGGGAGGAAAGATGGATGATGGTGATGTGATGAGAAGATCAACAATGGAGAATGATGAGAGGACTTTCCTAGGATTGAGGAGATGATGAAGAGCTATGGTTGAGTTTGTTTGAAAATGAAAGATTAGGATTGCATCTACTAAAAATAATGTTGTTGTAACTATAGAAGTGTGGGAGACAAATGCACATTTAGTGGTTCCTTTATTCTTGGAAATGTTGGGGTGTAATAACCCCATAGCTCAAATCCCAATAAAATTGTGCATTGAACTGAATTCTACTATTTTTTTATCACCTAGTTCTTAGAATAGGTAATTTGAGAGCATACAGAGTAAGAATGAGGAAAGAGAAATTAATTGAAAAGTGTTGTCAACAAGTCGACCAACTTACAATTTAAACAATCATAGAATTGCTCTAACCAAACTAGTTGATAATGAGTGCAAATGAAGTTGCATGAATGCCAAAATGGCATATTAACTCACTCGATTCCATTTCACACCATGCGAGGAAAAGAAGGATAGAAAATAAAATGGGATCCAATGGTACTATTGTCCAAGGATCTAATACAATAAAATATTTTAAAATGAATGATTCAATGGTATACCTTTTGGATTATTACAATGAGGAATGAGTTTCATTTACAATCATATTTGAATCGATTTCTAATACATTTCTTCATTATTCTAAAAATGAGCATTTCGTCAAATAGTTGACATGAAACTGAAAATCATAAAATAATTACCCAAAAAGAAGTTGGAGAGATGAATAAGTGTCATAGCTAAATCAATCAATTGATAAACCACTATTATTTTGAACCCAAAATGTTGATTTATAATTTTTTCCATTGCTTAGTCTTTCACATTAAAAATCATTTTTTTTGCTTTGCAAAAAGCACTTTATATATATTAAAATCTGCATTTCAACCAACACAAACCACTACACATAAAATCATATTCTCACACCATGTCATTGTTTTTTTTATTTTTTGGAATATATAAATCACACCAAATATTAAATCCACATAAAACTCCAAAAATCTCTACGAACCCATAAAACTAAAAACTACAAACACCCACTAAATCTGAACCTCAATATGCTCTTTCAACATAATGGTGATTCATGTACAGATCCACTCAAAATATAACGAGGGTTTTTGTCCCCAAACTAATCTTTGTTGCACACTAGTAATCCCTAGATGGAATTACTTTGAAAACTATGAGGGATTTTGTGTTTGAAGCTTTCAAATTTATGAAGGGTTTTCATCCCTTGGAAATGGAGAGAGGGTCGATAAATGGAAGGAGGATGGAAATTATTTTTAAAATGGATGAAGGGTGAATATTGTCAAAGTAGTTTGTGTACAAAGAGAAACCAATTATTTGTTATAGCATTGGCGTTATGTGCCATGATATAAGGGATCATGATGATGATGTGCCATGTGTGTTTGGAATAACACAAAATATATAAGTTGTAAATAACATAGTGATCCAAAAGGAATGTTGTCGAGGCATGCAATCATATGAAGAATGAGGGAAACCATGATGGTTTGATGTATGGAGCACTAGGACTATAGTAAAAAAACAAGCACAACTACACTAACAAACAAACATTCAAAAAACATTTTATTTATAACCTATGTGATATTGAAGCAAGGTGGTTGAGTCGGGGTGGGTGGTTTAGGATCCAAGGATAAGAGGCTAGGACCATATTATATTTCTCCCTTAGTCAAGCTATGAGTTGTAGTTTGATATGATGATGAGATTAACACGATGACGGTGTTGTTAACAATGAGAAAAATGTGAGGATAGTGTTGTTAAGAATGAGAACATGAGGATGGTGTTTCTTAAAATGAGAAATAGCACAAAGATTGGGAATAATATACTCTCATGTAAATGATTGGATTGATTTAGGATTAAGCATGACTTGAAATAAGATAAGGAACAAAGCCTATGGATGTTATAGGATTTATGTGGGATGCAAAGTGGGACTTGTTTGAATTTGTAATGCAGTCAAGATTGGGGGGTCTTATCAAACTACCCAACCTTGCAACCTTTACATATCATCTAAACACATATATTGCAACAAATTTTGAACATAGCTTTATAAAAAAAGTTTGATATGCAAATTCATAGAACAAAATTCTTAATTTTACATAGTTTTCTAGACACCTCATGTCTACAAGTCTTCAAATCCTTATGTATTCAAACCTTCTTGACTTCACTCATCTCATAAAATATGATTTTTATCTTCATTATGCAGCCCTCATGGCTACCTTGAACACCTACAAAATCTCTCTTCTCTTCTCCTATTCCTCTTCTCTTCACAAGTTGATTTTATGCACTCTTTCTTGTGCAACTCTCAAGAGCAACCTGCAAGTTCTTTCTCCAACCTTTCTGCTATTGATTGCTGCTTCTTGACTCCATTAAAGGCTATATTTTATAGATATTAAAACCTTTTTAAGGCACCAAAAGAGGAACCCAAATATGCTCTTTCATTTCCCTCCAATTGTCTTTTGAAATTCTTTTGTTTGTGCTTAAAATTCATCATTAAATGCTTCCAAGTATGGCACACAAAATTGCTACACCATATTCCACGACTTGTTGTTGTAAATGCTTCATAAAATTCAATAAAATCATGAACTAATTCGTGCTCATTCACCTTAAATTGAAAACTGAAGTCATTAATTGTTTTTTTTCCCAAATATCACTAGCTTTTTTCCTCCATTTTAGGCATGCAAATTGAAAGGATGGAATGTCAAATTCCACTTGCCACATTAAAACTTCTCTAGGCATCCAAATTAAGAAAATTAATTAATTTTCAATTTATAATATGTCAATGGACCCCTTCAACCCTTGAAACATTGAAATTATGCAATATAATTATTATAAAATCACATTAAAAACCTTGTTTGCCTTTGATTTTGAATGGAAGCCAAGTCTTGATAAAATAAATATTTCATCCTTCCATACTCCACATGATTCTCTTGAAGCTCCAACCTACACCAAAAATGCAAAAATTAAACAAGAAAATAAAATATTTATTTTTAGTGATGCGAGATTGCTTGTGAGCCCAAATGCTCCTGCATCAATTTGGAGCTTGCACATGAATGGAGTTTTTTAGATATCATGTTCATATTTGGATTATAATAGGATTAATACTTGCTTTTGGTTGTCATTTAAATGGTGGAACTAGCAAGGGAAAATTCCAATATTAGAGACAAGAATGAAGGTGGAAGGGATGGAATGGTTGACGGATTGTGAGTTGGGGGATTTAATGGGAGATCTCCAAGGACTTATATGTTGTAATGGATTTACATGTTTTTTCCAAGATATAGATTGGATAGTGTTTTTTATTAGCAAGAAAAATAGGTTTTGGAGGGACCTGAAACCCTTACAATCAAAATGCTACAACAAGAATAAAACACAACCAAACAATAGCCAACCAATAATGATCTAAAAGAAAAAATACAACCACATGACTATTTCATATTCTTTAGAGTATCTGCCACCTCTAACTCTTCATTGTAAAATTCTTCATGAAGATTTACCAATTTTAGTAACTCGTTATTTTCCTTAAAAGATTTATTTTTGCTCCCCCTTGTCCTCAAGATTTTCCCCTTTAACTCAGTTTGCGCTTGTCTCTTCCCTTTGTCTTTATTACACTGCTCTTTGTTTCTACTCTCCTTAGGGATCCAATTAGTAATCTGCTCCTCTCTCAATTCTTTGAGCTTCTCTATAAGAACCATAATCCCCTTAGCACTATTTTTTATAGAGCAATGGCTAATCTTTAACATTTTCTCTAGATTTCTATTATTTTCTTGAACTTTATCGTCCAAGTTAATCATACTCTTTTTAAATTTCATCTTTAAAACATTAATAGAATCCTTTAGACCATCAATCATGTTCATCTCCCTATTCCCAACCCCTAGTTGGTCCCAGTCATCATTGGTATTTTTCTCCTACAGTGCTTGAACTTGGATATTAACCCCTTCCTTAGCAAGCCCCAAAATCATAAATATCATATTTGTTAGTGTGGAGATAAGTAAAGTCCTTAGACAGATAGGGAAAGTCAACAACACGATGGTTATCATTCTCAATGCCTTTCATTGGAGACTAGATCCCAATAGCCAATTTTTCAACCACTTTCTCCTTACCTTTGCAAGATGCTTCCCGTTTAGGATTTAATATTTGCTTCCCCTTCCATTGATTATTATCCCCTTCCTCCTCCTCCCCTATTTCTGAGCCCTCAGACCAAGAGATAGTCCTCTTCGCTTTCTTCTTAGGGAAGTTCTTCTTACCAACGCTCTTTCTTTTCCTTTGTTCTCTCCTTTAGACAGTTGAACAAAGAACACTTCCACAAAATCTTCTCCCTCATCTTCCTCTCTCCAATCCTCATCATCCTCATCCTCACTGGTGTATGAATTCGTATCAAAGTAGTGAACAACCATCGGTTGTTGTTTTTTCTTAACATTTCCCTTCCCTCTCAAACTCAGTAGGAGTTTGATTTTTAACAAATTCCATAATAAGGAGGATTAACCCCTCATGCAAAACAAACAATTTGGGCTTTAAGGTGTTCCTTAGCACAGTAATCCAAAGAAGCTAACAAAAAATAGGGAAATTAGAAAACCAACAATTTATGTCAAAATTGGTTTAAGAAAATGAAATGAACAACATAAATGGTTGTGAACCTACCATCCAACATGATATACTGCATGATGACCTTGACAACTTTCACCCAAATGGGTTTAATGGATAGATGATCATAGCCCTAGGAGGAAAGTTTCACCAACCTCCCACACTCATTCCCCTTAAAAAATTGGTTTAGGGCTTCATCGTTTTACTTTCTGTCATGAAAGAAATTTCTACCCTACATCAAAAGCCCTACAATTTTAGCAATCACCTCCTCATTAATAGCAATTTCCTCTCCACTCACATTCAACACCCTGTTCTTCCATCCTTTGATAAAAAGATTGGTAGCTTCCAGGTCATGATCATGAAGCCTCTCCAAGTAGGGAGTTAGGCCCCCCTCTTCCATAATTATCCACACTTTTTTATTCCTACAAACCTCATCAAAGGATAAGAGCTCCACTCTACCTCTCCAACCTCCCGTAGTAATAGTAATGAGCCTGATAAACAAACCACATATGCTACTCCACAGATCCCAACAAATAATAAAAGGGAAGGAAACACCATTTTCACCCACAAAAAATGCAAGGAGTATAGGGCTCATAATTCCCACGTCCCGTCGATTCTTGGAATCCCTGTTGGCACTCATAATTTATAATAGTGAGAGCTTCAATGGGTATAGAGGATACCCTTCCCATATTTTTAATGATTCACTTTTAATGCCTTCATAAACAAAAATATCCACCAACTTATTTTCGTCACAATAAATATGTGTAATCCTAATTTCATCAAAGGATTAAATGATTATATTTATGGAGTCTATGATGAAAGTGTTAACTGACCAACTAGGGTAATGATCATTTTTAAGACATCTAATAATGTTTAGAGAGCCCCCCTCCAACCAAACCTTCTTATACCCTTTATCATAAGCTAATTTTAAGTTGTTATAAGTTGTCGTAGCTTTAGTAAAGTGATTGGTTTGAATTCCTAAAGGGAGTGCCACAACTAAAACAAACCTGCCTTTCTCATCTCTTAACACTCCCCCACTTCCAACCGGCCCAATTGGATAGTGTTATGCTAGCAATGGTGTGATATTAGATGATGTGTGGCTAAATTATGGCCATGTCAAGAGTTTTCCAAAGCATGTTTTAAGCTTGTTCTTCTCAATCCTTGTCAAGACCAAGGTGGAAAAAGAAGATGGATGAGTTGTGACTATATGAGCATGGTGGATGTGTATGGTGGGATGACATGATAGGAGGGATAATTATAGTGGGATGGATGAGACAACTTTCCCCTAATTCCAATGGTACACATAGATGATTGATTTTGTGCATGATTCCCACAAATGGGCTTTCATCATGGTACTTGTCCAAGGTGCCACAAGATGTGGTTTTAACCATTTGATAAATTATTTCTCTTTACTATTTTAGTTGGTTTTTTGCTAATTTTCTTATTTAATTGATTTTTTGGACTTTTTGGGCTACTCTTGAATTTGGTTTCTTTAAGTTTCAAGTGTCGGATTGTCTAATGTAGCTAATATGGATGCTTTAGTCATATATTTCTAATAGTATTTTCCCTTGTGGATTTGTTTTTCTAGGATTATTGCATTGGTGTATAATATGTAAATTTGGCAATTCTCTCTGATATTTGAGTTGGCCTCATTCGAATGTGAACATCTTGATCTAGAGTGTCATCGTAGGTATTGTGGTAAAGTTTTGTTGCAAGGATAGAACATATTCAAGGTTTTCAATTGTTGGATTAAGGATGCATGGATTTGGGTTGTGTGAACACCAAACCTACAACAAGCTAACATAAGATCAAAAAACACTTGTTAAACATGTTAGAAAGCTCAATCTAGTGTTCCCTATGAGATTTTTTGAAGAACAAAAATGAAAACATGAGGTTAAAACATAAAATAAAACAAATAAAAGCATGTAATCAACTAAGTTAACCAAACCTCGATCCCATAGGGGGAGTGGTGCTCCTTTGATCTAAAAAGGAAGCCCTTTTCCCAATCCTAGTTGATAAGCTTGATGTTGAATGTGATTCCAAGTGTGAAATAATGCTAAATGGTGATAACTTAACTAAAATTGATGAAAGTGATGGATTGCTATGAACTCAAATGCCTATAGTGACAATGCTCAAAGTTGTGGATCCATATTATGAAAAGGATGCCTCTATTTATAGAAGTCAAGGGTTGAAGAATGAGAGGATTTGATGAATGTGGGATAAAATGGGAGTCAATAGGAATGTGACAAGTGTCACAATTCTATTGGAGGAATTTGGAGCACATTTTGGGAAATGTGTGAGTGGAGGAGGATGGAAGAGAAGTAAATGAAATTGGTTGAGGATTTGAAAGGTTGTAAGAGGAATTGAATGAAATTGGTTGAGATTTGAGAGGATGTAAGAGAATTTATTGCATTTGTAAGAGGATTTATTGAGGATGTGAAAGGTTTTTGAAACCTTTGGAGGGAAATTGAATGAGAGGTTGTTGAGAGGAATATTCTTTGGAATATGCCTTGGTGAGGGAAAATAGAGGAATTAAATAATTAATAGAAATTATTTTCATGTGCAACCTAGTTAGTTGACCATGGGTTGATTTAACTCTTGAGGAGTTAAAAGCCGAAGGAATTATTAATGATGATTAGAAAGGTAATTTAGGATTAATTAATCCATAATTAATTAATTGGAGTGGATTAGGAGATTGTGACATTTGATTTGATTGATTTTAATCAAATGAGAGGATTTAAGGGGATTTAATTAAATTATTTGATTTAATTAAATATGATGAAAATTAGTTAGAAGAAGGGTGAATTAATCAATAAATTTAATTATTTGATTAATAGTTGAATTTGTTGAATTTAACTGAATAATGTTGATTATTTAATTAAATGATGAATTTGAAGTGATTTTAGGAAGAAACGGTGTTAATTTATTAGAATTAGATGCATAGTATTAATCAGGACTTTTTCGATGTCTACATTTTGCCCCTCTTTGAAGTGAGGTACATGTTGTGTCAATTCAAAGAATAACACTTCTATGATCAAAATTCAAAAATTTCCTAATTTTTTGGATGCCCCACTACTGCCCCAGTAGAAGAAATTACGCTGCTACACTGCCCCCTCGAGAGATAGGGCAAAAATTGCAAAATTAGGTCGAGGTCGGGAAAAGGTTCAACAAGGACACAAACACAGAAAATAGCCTACGGGATGCGAAATTAAGCTTACAGTGATGAAAATAGGTCAAAACGGGCTTCGTTCGACAAAAAACAAATTAAATTGGCTCAAAAAACCCTAAAAAATACTAAAAAAACACTAAAAAAATTGCATAAATAGGGTTAAGAGGGTCACTTTCAAATCATTTGCACTCCTAGCCTTTAGAAATCTTGATTTTTTACTCTGAGGTGTTGACGGAATGGTGGCTTGTGTGCTCCCTAGACATCAAATGGATCGGGTTCACGAGTTCTAATGGCCTCAGGACACAGGACCCCCGGTACACCTTTCAAAACTTTTCTCGTTTTGTGTAATTTTGATGCATGTATTAGGGTCCAATTAGGTCAATCAAAAGTGATCCCCTAGGATGTCGCAACTGTTACGGTTAACGTCGCCTTTGTGCATGTCGACCCACGTTTGTAGCATAGCATTGTGCGATGCTATAGGGTCTCAGAGTTGCAAAAAAAATCCTAACTCGCCTTTGCAAGATTGTGTCGCAGGGCCCCAAAAGAGTTTGGTGCCACCTTTGACATAGAGCATCGCTTTTGCAAAATGACAGAGTGTCGCCTTTGCAAAAGTTGACTCGCCTTTGCTTTTTGGGGATTTTTAATCTTTGAAGACGTGCCAGTTTGATGAATTTTGGCGTCATGGGCGTTTTGGATGTAGGAGGTCCTGCCAGTGCTCCACTCGAAGGAGCACAGGAGCCAAATTTTGCATCGGGCAAGGAACTTGATGGACGATGCATTGTTCTTTCTTGGCTCAATTGGATTTGGCCACATACCTCAAATGCTCGAGGTGAGGACACATTTCGTGATGATGACTACATTAGTGGAGAGATGGTGAAGCGAGACCTCCTCATTCCATTTACTGATAGGCGAGGCCACCATTACCCTGGAGGACGTATGGTGGATCTTACGGATACCCATACATGGTGAGCACATTATATACAATGCAGAGGTTGGAGGTGATGCCATATTTCAGCTATTCGGCATTAACTCGTACGAGGTGGACAACAATCAAATCCACCTTCACCAATATGAGGGGATTGCCCCTGATTTAACCTTGTTTGTCGGCACATTGATCTCAGGAGTCCTTGTTCCTGAAAGGAGAGCAAGAGGCTACAGTGTTGGATGGGGGACCATTTGGTCTCACATGATGGAGGAGATGACCGTCTATGCCTAGGGGCTAGTCATCCTAGTATTGTTGTATCATGACATGCACCAGGTCGTGTATTGTGGGTCCCGCAGCATTGGAGCAAGAGTTACACTTCTTCATGTGGGCATATGAGCATATAGCCATTTTGAGGCCCACGATTGCAGATGTTCAAACAGACCATGATGCTCTTATGGTTTACAGGTGTGGGGGGATGACCACCCTCCATTATACAATCATTACAGGAATTTTGCACTAGAGGTGGGTTATTGATGAGATGACAATGTTCCGGTGGAGACCATGGCTCCACTTTCATAGGTGGCATGATGATGATGCCCAATTTTTCTATTGTCCGTAGTTCAGATACCTGTAGGGACAAGAGCATCACATGACAGAGCGGTACCTCCCGAATAGGGTTTCTCGCTAGTTCAGAGAGGTATAGGATGCCCCTGATGATGGACAAGGAGCTATATTTGTGTGGAGGACTAGAGAGACAATGTGGGGGAAAAGGATCCCTCCCTGGCATGCCATTGATGACTTCAAACAGCTTGTGATGTTGTTGTGTGTTTACTTTGATGGTCTCACAGATGCGGGCATTACACATGCCTATGATGTGTACTTTCGAGCCCATGCTCCCATTCAATTGACATTACTAGTGGTGCCAGCAGCAGGCAGAGGACCCCAAATTGGAAAGGTCCCTCAGCAAGCAAGCCACCAAGCATAGGATGAACAAGACGGAGGTGCAGGGCACGATGGACAGATTCCACCACTAGTGCCACCCATTAGTCAGAGGCCACTAGTAGAGCCACCTCAACAGCCACATCAGCAATCACCATGACCACCACCACCAGGCCCTGATCCTAGGGATAGACAGATAGTGGCACTGCAGGCACAGATTCAGGTCTTGACAAGGTAGCTACAGTAGCCCCAGGCTTAGATTCATACCCTGATCTAGGAGAGGGATCAGGCATGACAAGAGGTGGTGCAGGAGTGCCAAATGTGACAAGATGTGGATCTCGGGCTGGCCTTAGAGCAGGGACGAAGATAGTGTTGGCAACACAAGGGCAGACAACTAAGAGGGGGGTGAATCAGTTGTCACAGGATTTAAAACTTATTCAACTTATTAACATTATTCTTTGATCTGATTAATAACCATGAAAGAATAAATCATCAACACATCAGAAACACACATAACACCAAGATTTTTTACGTGGAAACCCTGTTAGGGGAAAAACCACGGTGGAGGTCAGTCCACAAGATTATACCCTATTAAAACTATAAGAAATGAAAATATGGGGAATGCACTTGCATTCAGGCACACTACCTAGAGCTCACTGCTCAATTACAATAGGGCTAACCGCCCAAAGGAAGACACACTGTCTTATAGAAGGAATCGGATTACATCCGTAGGGATTTGAACTAATAGAATAGCATCTGCTAATGCTTGATCACAGTTTCGGTTAAGTGCATGAACACTTCTTTACTCTTCTTCATTCTTCTTCACACTTTACTCTGCCTTCAAATGATTTAGATCAATATTTGCACATATAGACACAAAAGCACACCTCAATTAGAATAAGCAATTGCTCTTATATATCCACAAAAAGAATTTTCATCCCTACATGTCGACTTCAACAAAATAATAAAATGAATAAAAAATGTCAGCCCAAAATACTAAAGATTATTAATGTGAATCAACCAAGGTCGGCCACAACTTAGTGAAAACCCAAATCAACATCTCCAATGCAAAAACACTTCAATTAATTACTCCTTGAAGATCCACAACACGCTACAACCACCATGTCGGCCAAGAACAAGAAAAACATGAACACGCAAGAGAAAATCACCAACCACAAGCACATTGATCAATGCGGACATGCAAAAAAGATAGAGCACGATCTAGAAGCATCCACAAACATCATGAATCACCAGAGAAGCATCTGCATCAACTGAACTAACTGAAATCACATCATCTTCAATCAAGAACACAAACTAAAGCAACAGAAAAACTGTCAGAATGTAAATCTTTGTAACTCAATCAAATCTTCACGTGAATCTTTGAAACTTGACATGGATAAACTAGATACACTCAACAACAAACCCTTTAGTCCACAACCTCTGATCATCAACGTACAAAAATTTCTGACATACTGAACTTCACTTCACCACTAACAACCTGCAACTCGTCTCATTACAATTTTCTCAATATCCTTGACATATACAATTTCTAATGAATTAATGCTAATAGTGTTGACATCAATGACAACCACATATCAACAACACAACCATAATGTCCAAAAATCTCCCCCTTTGGCATTGATGGCAACACATGATGTGAAAAACACCATCAACGCAACTAACTCTTGGCACTTACACCCCCTTAGATTCTGACTCATTTTCTCCTCAATTCTTTCACATGATCTTCTTTCCCAGAAAGTTTTTCACATGGTATTCCCCCCCTTTGACATCAATGACAAAGATTTCTTCTATACAAGCTTTGAACCACATATCTAAGCATCTGAACATTTGACTACTCCCCCTAAGTAGCAGCCACCACAACATCAATCTGGATCAAGATATGACTTTGAAATGCATGGATTGATGCAATGCAATGCATCCTTAGTTCTGATTAGGAGGGGTAATCACCCCTAACTTCCCTCTGAGATACTCAAAAGTATCCTTAGGCAACGGCTTGGTAAATATGTCTGCAATTTTCTCTTTAGTAGGCACATACTCCAATCTGACTTCCTTTTCACTCACTGTTTCTCTCAAAAAGTGAAACTTAATAGATATATGCTTTGTCTTTGAATGTAGCACCGATTCTTAGAAATTTTAATAGCACTTGGATTATCACAAAATATAGCAATAGGCTCATTATACACAACTCTGATATCCTTCAACATCTGTTTCATCCATAGGACTTGAGTACAATTGTTAGCAGCAACAATGTATTTGGCCTCTGCAGTAGATAAGGAAATGGCATTATGCTTCTTACTTAACCATGAAATCAACTTCTTATCCAAGAAAAATGCTCCACCACTAGTACTTTTCCTGTCATTTACATCTCCTGCCCAATCAACATCAGTAAAGGCACTCAAAGTAAGATCATCATCTTTAAGATACCATAGGCCAAAATCAATTGTTCCCTTCAAGTATCTGAAAATTCTCTTCACAACAGTCACATGAGATTCCTTTGAATCAACTTGAAATCTTGCAACAATACATACAACATTCATGATATCAAGCCTAGTTTTAGTTAAATACAACAATCCACCAATCTTTGATTTGTATCTAGTCAGATTTTCTTTCAGAGAATCATCATTCTATGTCAACTTGCATCCGATCACCATAGGTATACCAACTGGCTTTGAATTTTCCATACCAAACTTCTTCAGCAATTCCTTCACATACTTGGACTGAGATATGAAATTCCCTTTATCTAACTGAGTAATTTGCAATCCCAAAAAGAATTTAATCTCACCAATCATTGACATTTCAAATTCACTCTTCATCTCATTAGAAAACTTCATGCACAAACCATCATCTCCTCCAAAAATTATATCATCAACAAAGACTTCAACAATCAAATCTTTATTACCATTCTTGAAATACAGATTACTATCAGCAGTACCTTTGTTAAATCCAAGCTTCAACAAATACTTGTCCAATCTATCATACCAGGCTCTAGGGGCTTGCTTGAGTCCATACAATGCTTTCTTCAATTGACACACCATATCTCCCTTATCAGTCAACTGAAATCCACCGGGTTGCTCAACATACACCTCTTCTTCCAATTCACCATTTAGAAAAGCTGACTTGACATCCATCTGATAAACCTTGTAGCTTTTGTAAGCAGCATAGACAAGAAATAATCTTACAGCTTCAATTCTAGCAACAGGGGGAAAAGTCTCTTCAAAATCAATTCCTTCCATCTGTGAATATCCTTTGCATACCAGTCTTGCTTTGTTTCTAACAACTTCTCCTTGCTCATTCAATTTGTTTCTAAAGACCCATTTAGTTCCAATGAAATTCTTATCCTTAGGTCTGGGAACAAGAATCCAAGTATCATTCTTCGCAATCTGTTTTAGTTCCTCTTTCATTGCTTCAACCCAATGCTCATCTTTACATGCTTCATCCACACTAGTAGGTTGTCTTTGAAATTAAGTAGTATTCTTCTGCAATATTTCTCCTAGTTTGGACATCTTTGTTCTTATCACCTATAATTTGATCTCCTGAATGATTCAATCTTACATACCTTGGAGTCTTCTTAGGTTGTTCTTCAACTTTAGGCTCTTGTGTTCTCTCTTCTGCAACTTCACTAGTTTCTTCTTCCTCTTGATTTTTCTGATCCACCGGAATGATTTGCACTTGATTTGTAATCTAAACTTTATTTCCCTTGTTTGTACTTACATTCTGATCATCAAAATCATATCCACGGGTTCTGGATGGTGTACCTAATTCTTCATCAACCTTGACATTTTCACTTTCAACCATTTTCCTCAATACTTTATTGTAACACCGGTAGGCAATACTATTAGTAGAATAACCCAGAAAGATACCTTCACCACTCCTAGCATCAAACTTTCCTATCATCTCTCTTGATATAGCATTTTCTTCCAAATATCTTGAAATATTTAACAGTAGGATTTTGACCAGTCCATAGCTCAAAAGGGGTCTTACCAGTATCACCTTTGATTTGTACCTAGTTGAGTGTGTACACAACAGTACTCACAGCTTATCTCCAGTAGATATGAGGGACATTTCCTTCCAACATCATAGTTCTAGCAGCATCTTCAATTGTTTTGTTCTTCCTTTCCACAACTCCATTTTGTTGAGAGGTCCGCGGTGCAGATAATTGTCTCTTTATTCCATGTTCTTCACAAAAGAATAAAATTCACCAGAAGTGAATTCACCACCTCTATCTGATCTCATACATTTAATCTTCAAACTTGTCTCTGTCTCAACCATATCCTTAAAGGTCTTGAACTTTTCCAGTGCTTCAAATTTCTCCCTTAAGAAAGTAACCCACACCATTCTTGAATAATCATCAATGAGTAACATGAAATACCTGTAACCTTGTAAACTTTTGACCTTAGAGGGACCACACAGATCAGTATGCACAAGTTCCAACAATTCATTTGAACAATGTTTGCTTCGAAATGAAATTCTAGTTTGCTTTCCTAACTGACATTCCTTGCATATGGTATTAGTAGGTTTCACCAACTTAGGTAGATCTCTCACAACCTTAGTAGAACTTATCTTGGCAATATTATCAAAGTTAACATGACATATTCTCCTATGCCATAACCAACTTTCATCAACTTGAGCAATCAAACAAATTTTACTAGCAAAACTCAAGTGAAATATATTACCTTTTGTTTTTGTACCTGATGCAATTACATTTATGGAACTCAGTATTATGCACTTTCCATCCTTGAACTAAAGATTGTATCCCTTATCAACCATTTTTCTGACACTTAAAATATTATGCTTCAAGCCTTCCACATACAGGACATCATCAGTATTATGCTTACCATCAAGAGAAATGCATCCTCTGCCACAAATCACACTAGTTGTATTATCACCAAATCTCACAACACCACCATCATACTTTTCCAAGCTTACAAACTTACTTTTATCTCATGTCATATGATGTGAACACCCATTGTCAATCACCCATTAATCTTTCTCTTCAACTCAAGTAGCTAGGGATTTCTCCACATTTGTACAACTAGCAGATTCAGTAGATGCAGGATTATTTTCCTTGATAGCAATAATTCATCATCACTTCTATTTCCTTTATTAGATTCATCATTTGTCACACCTTCATCAATAGCATAGTAACACTTCTTTTGAAATCTAGGCTTGTTATGTCTTGGTTTAGGAGCTCTTTCCGGACACCTTGATGCAAAATGACCTATCTTATTGCAAGAAAAACATTTAAGAGGAAATTTTCCTTCATACTTACCTTTTCCTCTCGGTACTCTTTTGACAATAAGTGCTTCCAGCTCTCTTTCTTCTTCTTCAATTTGTTTGATTTCATCCTCATACTTGAATGTCTTTCTAGATGAACTCTCACCCGGATCATATATGTGTCTATCTCTTCTAGAAGTAGTAGCCTTAAATGTAGATTCAACCTTAGGAAGGGCATCACCAAATTCACTCAACTCAAAAGCAGTAAGCTTACCAACCAACATGTCTCTAGTTACATTTGTTACAAGCTCTTCAATAGCACTAGCTTTGACTTTGTAAGAATTAGGCAAGGATCTAAGCACTTTAGCAACAATCTCTGATTTGTCTATCTGGCCACCAGCACATCTGATGCCACACACAAGTTCATTCACTCTTTGCATAAAAATAGTAATGTTCTCATCATCACCCATTCTCAACTTTTCATATTTTCCTTTCAGACTCCACAACTTAGCAATCTTCACATTAGTATCACCTTCATACAAGGTTTCCAAATTTTTCCAGAATCATAAGCAGTCTTCAAATCCATAACATTTGTCATCTCAGAATCAGTCAGGGCACTCAACAATGCTTCCTTAGCCCTGATATTATACTCAGCATCTCTAATCTTAGCAGTAGTAGTAGGACCATTCTAAGGAATAACATACCTATTACATGTAATGTTCTAGAAGGGTTCACCAATGCATCTCAAATGACACTCCATTTGAGTCTTCCATGGAGAATAATTTGTTTCATCAAATCTCGGACTATCCTTCTTGTAAGTCGCCATCCCAGATCACCTCAAGTTGTTAAACTTCTTCCAAGGAACCTATTCTAATACCAATTGTTGGCAACACAAGGGCAGACAACTGAGAAGGGGGGTGAATCAGTTGTCACAGGATTTAAAACTTATTCAACTTATTAACATTATTCTTTGATCTGATTAATAACCATGAAAGCATAAATCATCAACACATCAGAAACACACATAACACCAATATTTTTTATGTGGAAACCCTGTTAGGGGAAAAACCATGGTGGAGGTCAGTCCACAAGATTATACCCTGTTAAAAGTATAAGAAATGAAAATATGGGGAATGCACTTGCATTCAGGAACACTACCTAGAGCTCACTGCTCAATTACAATGAGGCTAACCACCCAAACGAAGACATATTGTCTTATAGAAGGAATCAAATTACATCCGCAGGGATTTGAATTGATAGAATAGCATCTGCTAATGCCTAATCACAGTTCCGGTTAAGTGCATGAACACTTCTTTACTCTTCTTCATTCTTCTTCACACTTTGCTCTACCTTCGAATGATTTAGATCAATATTTTCACATATACACACAAAAGCACACCTCAATTCGAATAATATATCGCTCTTATATATCCACAACAAGAATTTTCATCCCTACATGCCGGCTTCAACAAAATAATAAAATGAATATAAACTGTCGGCCCAAAATACTAAAGATTATTAATGCGAATCAACCAAGGTCAGCCACAACCTAGTGAAGACCCAAATCAACATCTCCAATGTGAAAACACTTCAATTAATTACTCCTCGAAGATCCACAACATGCTACAACCACCATGTCGACCAAGAACAAGAAAAACATGAACACTCAAGATAAAATCGCCAACTACGAGCACAACAATCAATGCAGATGTGCAACAAAGATAGAGCACGATCTAGCAGCATCCACAAACATCATGAATCACTAGAGAAGCATCCGCAGCAACTGAACTAACTGAAATCGCATCTTCAATTAGGAACACAAACTGAAGCAACAGAAAAACTATCAAAATGTAAATCTTCATAACTCAATCAAATCTTCATGCAGATCTCTAAAACTTGGCGTGGATAAACTAGATACACTCATAAACAAACCCTTTAGTCCACAACCTCTGATCATCAACGTACAAAACTTTCTGACATACTGAACTTCACTTCACCATTGACAACCTGCAACTCATCTCATTACAATTTTCTCAATATCCTCGACCTATATAGCTTCTAATGAATTAATGCTAATAGTGTTGACATCAATGAAAACCACATATCAACAACACAACCAGAATATCCAACAAATAGCATCTAGATGCCATAGCACAATAGGCATAGGGATAGGCCACAGTCCCAACTAAGATGTACGGTCGAGCGATGCAAGAGGCCTCGTACTACAGGACCCTATATTACAGAGTTGTGGTACAGGATCGACGGGAGCCATATTTCTCCCATCTCAGCCAAGTTTCTCCTAACATGACCCATCGTGCAAGGACACCAAGGAGACCATCAAGGTCTCATCACCAAAGTCGAAGCAGCCATCACAGGGACTGATAGAGTGAGGGTAGCTCGGGGCATTGATAGTGCACTGGACACATTTTTTGATTGCACAACCTGATTTATGATGTATATACATTCATTGGCTGAGTTTTGATTAGCCTCTTGTATATTCGATGATGATACTATATATCTGATTCTGATTGTATCATGACATTCAGCCTTTTTGATATATATATACATGAGATGACTTTGATGCATTTATATGATGTGATGGTAATTTTATCTTGTGTGTCATGGATGGATATGATATGTATGGATGCATGTAATGTGTATGCTTTATGTTATGATGCCTTTATGTTTATGATGTGATGTGATATTATCAATGTATGGTATGAATGCACATGGATCTATGTGGATACACTTTTATGCGATGGATGCAAATCTATATTTATGTGATGATATGTCATGGATATAATGCAATGATATTTTTAACTTCCTTTTCAACATCTTTTCTAAATGTGATGTATGTATGCAGGATGCAAAAATGTGATGATTATGATAATGCTTATATGGTTATTCAATGGATGTCTATACAAAATGTGGTTTTATGAGATGCTTAGAATAACTAATCTATATTATGATGGATAATGTTTTCTATTATGATGATATGTGTAATATGTTGATGGTTTGTGGATGTAGGATGGATGCAAATATAGATTTTTTTATTTCTAAATGTCATGATACCATGTTAGTATTAGTATATGGAAAAGATAGAAGAAAGAGGAATCAACCCTTGAGTTTGAGATGATGCATAAATATGGTGATGATAATGATGATGATATGATTGCTTATCAGATATTGGGGGATGTAAAGAGCTTACTTTCCTTATTTTTGATAACACACATAGATACGATGCATCAAGGTATAAAGAACCAGGATGGCTTGTACTTAGTGTGATGGACTTTGACTTGAAAATTAGATAGGAGTATCCATGTTTACAACTGGCATCCAAAACCTTATTAGGATGTACTTCATACATTTCAAACATCTCGGACCAAAACATAGAAAGGAAAAACCTCCCAATGTAATAGTCAACAAGGCATTTAAAACACCCTCCCTACAAACCAAACAAAGTAAGCATGACCAAGGTTATATTGCAAGAATGTCCAACAAACACAACCGACAAAAGATAATAATCAATGCCCCATTCCTTTCTCTCTAAATCATTTTGATTAGACATCATCGAGAGATCATTGGAATGAGTGCAATAAGATAAATCAAAAGAAAGGATCAAGTAAACAAACAAGCTAATGTTCTTCATACCTCTAGCCAAGACTAAACTACAGTGATGTCTGATGTTGATGTCCATTGTAGGAAAGATGCATCCTAGGACATGATGTTATCAGATGATTTTGAGACTAATGGGATGATGGGCTATTGATACCAAGAGTTGACCAACTTGTTTACCTACTGACCTAGACTTGAGACTTGTACATTTGAGTTTTACTTTTAATTTTTTATACTTGTTTCCAATTGTTTAACTTTGTTGGGGGTGATAGTTATTTTTTATGAGCGGATGTTTATTGCGGATGAACATGAAACAGGATTGGATGATTTTGGGTTTTTTGAATGTTTTTGGGTATTTTTAAAATGTTTTGAGGTTGTTTTTGGTATTTTTCATGATTTTTTACAAATGTTTTGATTTTTCAAAATTTCCAATGTTTTTGTGTTTTATGAGATTGTGACCAAGAACCTAACCTAAGGACCTATCCTAGGGGCCTCGAGGGTTGATCAAAGATTAGCCTTGCCTATGTTATACACATAGATACCACATAGTTTGACTGACACAGACTCATTTATTGATGAGAAATGAACAAATAGATTGTCAGTTTATTGTGACGGACTCCTAAAGGACTGACCTAATGTGTCTCGGGGGCACATCGATGATGGCCTTGCCTACGTTCAAGCTCAAAGACCTATAGTTTGACACGACGACTCTATTTTTTTAACTTTTTTTACTTTGTTGACCTATTTTTGGATTTTTGACATGTTTTGGATGTTTTTGGGTTTGCTGATTTTATGAATGTGTTTTGGATTTTTTTATTTTTTTATTTTTTGGATTTTATGAATGTTTTTGGATTTTTTGATTTTTTGATGTTTTTTTATTTTTTGACATTTTTGGATTTTCTTATTTTAAGGAATATTTCAAGAATATACATGAAACCGATCCAATGCAAGTATAAGATCATTCCCCCAGCGTGATGCAGTAGACTACTCCGATATAGGTAGGACAAACTAACCTTAGGAATGTGTCAAGTAGTTCTAGGGTGGAACATGATACAAACACAGGATCTAGCTATGATGTGGATGTGGATGGTTGATGGAAGGACTGATGGAATGTGGTGGGTGAATGATGTAGAACAAGCTGAAGAGATCATGGTGGATGGAAAGTGTTTTATTTACACAAGGCCCCTGTTTTCTAGGTTTTCACCAAGGTACTTGCCCAAAGCGCCAACGAAGTGGTTTTCACTAGAGGACGATTTTTTTTCTTTACTGTTTTCAATCCTTTTTTTTTATTTTTTTTAATATATTTTTTGATTTTTTTGGATTTTTGGATTTATACCTTGCAAGTTTAGGCAAAAAAAAAATTGAGATGAGAGTTATTTATGGGCTCCTGTAGAGGGTCACCTTTAGGTGTAGATAGTTGGTATGCTCCTGATTTATAACTTGTCGTGATGATGAAGGGTCCCAACTAGTTGGGTTCAAACTTGCCTTTGTTATCTGGATTTGGTACACTCTTATGATTTTCTTTCAACATGAGCTCTCCAACTTGAAATAACCAACTCTTGATCTTCTTATTATAGCTTCGCTTGAGATAGTTTTGGTACATCTGTAGATGGTTCAAAGCATCCATGCATCACTCTCTAGTAGTTCTAGCTTGTTCAATCATGACACCTAATATTCTTCATCAGTAATGAGATTTTGCAATGATATTCTTAAGGATGGGAGCTCAATCTCAATGGAAAGGATGGCTTATGATCTATAGACCAGGGAGAAATGGGTTGCACCTATAGGTGTGTGGATACTCGTTCAGTAGGCCCATAAGGAGGGATTCAACTGTAGGTGCCAGTCACGACCAGTTTCATTGGTTGTTTTCTTTAAGATCTTTAGGATGGTTTTATTAGAAGCCTCAGCTTGGTCCTTACCCTGGGGGTAGTATGGGGTTGAGAAGCAATGTTGGATATTGAATTTTTGGCATAGTTTTTGAACATTCGGGTTTTTGAAAGGTGTCCCATTATCTAAGATAAGGGCTTATGGGACACCATAGCGACATATGAGGTGATTCAGGATGAATTTGGATATCTTCTTCCCTATGATGTAGGTCATTGGGATGCCCTCTACCCACTTTGTAAGTACTTTGTTTCTGCAATAATGAACTTGTGTCCATTAGATGAGGTGGGAGTGATTTTTCCAATGAGATCAAGTCCCCATTGTGAAAAGGGCCAAGGTGTTATAATCAGTTGGAGCTCCTGAGCTGGTGCATGGATGAGGTCCCCATGCTATTGACATTGCAAACATCTTCAGACATGAGCTTCCTTCTCCATTGTAGGCCAGTAATATCCAGTCCTCAACATTTTCTTGGCCAAGGTCATACCGCTAGAATGTGAACCACAAATACCATTGTGTACCTTAGTTAAAGCAGTCAAAGCTTCCTTAGGGTTAAGGCATGGCAAAAGGGTTCCTTCGATACTTCTATGGTAAAGGGTATCACCTAAGATAACGAAATGGGATGACTTCTTAATAAAGGTTCGCTTAAGGTTTGGGGTGATGTCAGCAGGGAGGACTCCTATTTTCAAGTAGGTGTATATGTCATGGTACCAAGGATCACCGGGACCAATGATTTCATGCACGAACTCAAAATCTGGTACCTTGAAAGCTGGTACGAAAAGCTGCTCTACCAAGAATTAATGTTTATGGACATTGTGTGGGATATCTAGTAATGATCCGATTATTGTCATAGCATCAACTACTCTGTTATTTTCCCTTAGTATTTGCTGAAATGTGATGTCGATAAAGAATTCCTTGAGACTCTCCACCAGTTTCTTATACGGGGTAAGATTGTCATCCTTTATTTGGTATTCATCATTGACCTGATTGATGATTAGTTGTGAATCCCCATAGACCTTAAGTGCCATAATCCGCTATTGTACTACAATTCTGAGTCTTATGGTAAGAGCCTTGTACTCAATGATATTGTTAATGCATGGAAAGGATAGCTTATATGACTTTGGGATGCAATCTCCTTATGGTGTGATGAAGAAGATTCCTGCTTCTGACCCATGTTGTGTATAGGATCCATCAAAATATACTTTCCAATGATTTGTTGCACTTAGATTGAAGATTGACTCATTAGGAAATTTTGATACCAATGGTTTCTCTGAATATATAGGTGCCTCTGCTAGTTGATCTACAATTACCTGTCCTTTGATGGCTTTTCATTCTACATATTCAATTTTGTATTCTGTTAAGATCATGACCCACTTATACATTCATCCTATGAGCATTACTTTAGAAAGTAGATAATTGAGGGGATCTATTTTGGCAATGAGCTTTATCTGATGAGCCAACATGTAGTGCCTAAATTTTTGTGCAGCAAATACCACTGCGAGGCAAGCCTTCTCGATGAATGTGTAATTCAGCTTGTGTCCCACCATGGTTCTATTGATATAGTTAATGGCTCTTTCCTTCCATGTTTCATCATGTTGAGCTAAGAGAGCTCTAAGGTTTGCTACGGTTGCTGATATGTACAGGATCAATGGTTTTTTCTAAATCAATGGCATGAGGACTAGTGGTGTTAGCAAGTATTCCTTGATTTTATTAAATGCCTGATCACATTTCCTGTCCCATTTGTATGCTACCCCCTTGTGGAGTAGATGAGAATATGGGATAGATTTATCTACTAACTATGCTATAAATTTGTGAATGGATTGAAGTCTTCCCTGTAGACCCCTTAATTGTTTTAGTATTCTTGGTGCTTCCATGTCAAGGATTGCTTTGAATTTTGCAGGGTCTATCTCGATTCCCCTCATTGATACAATATACCATAGAATTTTTCCTAATTACACATCAAAGACACACTTCTTAGGGTTGAGTCTAACCTTATATTCTTTGAGTCTGTCAAAGATGGAGTCTAGTGCTGCTATGTGGTCCCGACGCTTCGTTGATTTGGTTAATATGTCATCCACATAATCCTCTACATATTTTTGAATCATGTCATGGAAAATTAATGTCATAACTCTTTGGTATGTAGCTCCAGCGTTCTTTAGCCCAAACGATATCATGTTCCAGCAATAAGTGCCCCATGGACAAGTAAAGGCTATCTTATGTTGATCATCCTTAGCTATCATAATCTGATTGTATCTTAAAAACTCTTCCATCAATGATAAAATCTTATGCCCTATTGTTAGATCTACAACATGTCTATGTTGGGAAGAGGAAAATCATCCTTAGGGCATGCTTTTTTTAGGTCCCTGAAGTCTATATAGATGCGAATGCCCCCAATGGGCTTAGAAACAGGTACAAGGTTGGAAACCCATTTGGGATAATCAATGGGTTGTATGAAGCCAACGTCAAGGAGTTTCTGCAATTCAAGCTTGACTAATAATGTGATCTACGGATGCATCTTTCTTAGTTTCTATCTTATTGGCTTCGCTTCTAGATAGACTACTAGGTGATGGACTACTACCTCTGGATCAAGATCGGGCATGTCAGCATCGTTCCATGCAAATTTTACCTTTCTTTCTCTAAGAAATACAGCTAGAATTTCTTGTTCCTCTGTCAAAAGTGATTCTTCATAGAAAGTGATATGTGGTGTCTCTTCGGTTCCTGGATTGACTGGGTTACATTTCTCTATCAAGACTGTTGATTTTTCTTGATGAATAACACTAAGGGGAAGATTGAATCCCTCGTGCTTTGGCCCCTCAGAGAGGTTTTCACCATTGGATATGTCCTTTCTTTTTACTATTTTCAAGTCAGAAAGTGCCACAGTGTGGTTTTCACTTAAAGACCTAGATATTACTCTTAGATTTTCTATTTTGCAACTAAGAGATTCAATCATTTCCCCATAGTATGCGTGTGTTTCTAGCTCAATATCAAACCCTAATTTATGATCTCCATATGGTAGAGTATCCCATAGTCCCATGAATTTTGAGAGAGCCTCATCATTTTCAAATATGTCTAAGATCAGTGGTCCTCATTGGTCACAATCTATCAGTTGGGGGTAGACAAGCTTTAATTAAGTGGTTTGGTTACTCGGCTTGAAAGACATGGTAGTGATCATAAAAAGGGAGGAATCCTCAAATAGCATGGGTAGGTTAGTGATGGGATCCTATCACATACATCAGTTATATCAAAGGTATTGTTATCTATAGGTAGACCTATGGATACCGGTAACTAAGGAGGAGCTTTGACTTTTTTAATGGGGGTAACTTTTCTAAGAATGGTTATCTTCATAGGGGCACATCCAAGGCCAAGATTCTTCATGTGCTTCTTAGGAATAATGGGTTCTAATAGGCCATTGTCATTTTTCCCAAGCTTCTCATTTTTGTTGTAGCCCCATCCACACATTAATTGAAGACCTTTATTGATTTCCTCCATGGGGAGATCTGATATAGGTCTTTTATCTTGATATAGCAAGCTTGACACATCTTTCTCATCTACCACCTCTTTACTTAGGTCTCCCCACTTTATGAAGGTGATAGGTTCTACTTTGAAGGTCTGGGACGTTGAGTCGATTGGTTATGGCTTCCCATAAGATCTAGGAGACTAAGGTAGCCCTCCTATCACAAAGGAACTCTTATTCATTTTATAGTCCCACAACCATTATCTTGGATAATAACCTTAATATCATGGATGTATGAAATGGAGGGTGTCTTTGTCTCAGAAGTGGAGGCTAGGGTAGATGGGTCTATATACGAAGATGTGGGTCCCTCATCATTCTTTGGGACTTGGGGGATCTTATAATACTTGGCCTCCAAATTTTTGCAATAATAGAATGGTTCGGGATCACCATGGATTGTGACTTCTTGGTTCTGATAAGGGAACTTAACACATTGATGGAATGTGGATGTGATAGCTTGCATCCCATGGATCCATGGGCACCCTAGGAGGATATTGTAAGGGAGTTCAAGATCGAGGACTTGGAAAGTAGTCTCCATGATTATTGGCCCTACTTGAATAGGGAGTTGAATGGTTCCCTAAGAAACCCTTTATTGATCATCATAAGCCCTGATAGTGATACCCTTGCCTTTCTTGATAACATCTTCATAGAATCCCAAATTCTTTATTAGCTTGAGAGTAAAAATATTCAAACCTGCACCTCCATCCACCAAGACTCGTTTGACTTTATTTTTGTGGACTAATTCTTCAAGATGGAGTGCATAGTTATGAGATGGTTGGGTTGGGAAATCCTTCTCAGAGAATGTTAGGAGATGTGGGGTAGTGATATGTCTGATCATAACTTGGAACTAGTTTTCATCAAGATTTGTTGGGACAGCGGATGTAGCTAGTGCCTTTTTCTAGGATTTCCTTATGTGCAGACGAGATTTTTAGCAACTCCATGATGGAGATCTAGGCGGGGGTCTTTTTCAGTTGATCTAGGACATTATAACTATCAGGGATTGACTTTGTATTGTTGGCGAGTGCCTTGGGTGGTTGTGATGGTCTAGGAATGGTAATTTTTCCACCACGTGTGGTGACTCCATAGTCGGCTCTAGATCCTTTGATATTGACAACTGTGACCCATTCATCCAAGGATGCAACAACATGGTCGTAAACATGGTTCACATTATTATACTTTCCCTTACCATTGTTGTTTCCTTTATTGTGATCCGGCATCAGATTCGTGCATATTTTAAGATCTTGATTCCCTATGGGTTGTTCAATGGTTATGTTCTTGTCATCAATGAGATCTTCGATCATATTTTTAAGTCTCATGCAACTAGCTGTCATATGTCCTTTTATTTTGTGAAAATCGTAGAGATGTTTTTCATTATACCATGGTGGTTTAACTTGAGGCTCTTGATAATTTTCATAAATGTGGATTTTGATGATATTTGCTTGGACCAGTTGTTGCATGACAGATTCAACCAGTTCCCCAAGTGGTGTGTATTTTCATTTAGGGGGATATTTGTTCTTTGGGGGTGGTCCCCCTTAAGCATTTACATTGTTGACTGCTTGATTGTTGGGTGGTCATGATGATGGGTTGGCTTGTGTGTTGTTTTGGGTATTGACTTGTGGTTGTTGATAGGTTTGAGTTTGTGTATTCTTCCTTGGGGCACTGTTAATAACTTTGGTGTCAACAGCACCATCGTTAGTGACATTCTTGTTCTTTTCCCATGTGTGAGGTTTGTCATTATAACTTGTTGATGGTCGATTATCTTGATATGTGGGTGTGCCCCCTTGTGCTATAAGGGCTCTTTCGATGTTGAGCACCTTGGGGATCAATTGGTCATAGGTTGTTATGCATTGCATTTTCAAATGAAAAGACAAGGTCCCTTCAAGGTTGGAGATGATAGTCCCAATTTGTTGTTCTCCTAGCATAGCCCATTTACTCTTGTTGGCCTTGGATCATCATCATTGTAAGAAAGAAGCAAATGTTTCTCCCTTGGCTTGTTTTAGGCTGGACAATTCTTCCAAGCTCATGTCCATGCCTATGTTAAATGAGTAATTTTGTATGAATAAGTCCACAATTTCTTGGAACTTTTTAATTCTGGGGGGAAGGCAGGAGAACCATTCCATTGTTGGACCCGCCAAACTCTAAGGGAAGAGTCACATTAAATAAGAATCATCATATGCGAATTTCATACAGTGTACATGGAATTCCCTAATGTGATCTTCAAGGTTGCCAGTCCCACGATATTTGTCAAATTTAGGTATCTCAAATCCTTGTGGGAATGGGACCATCACAATGCTTCTGTCAAATGGATAGGGGCACAAATTCCCTTGTGATTTTTTTTCTTTCCTGATTGTATGTCTAGCACTTGTTGTGAGAGCAGTTTAATTTGTGCGGACAAATCACTTTGTGGATCAGGTGGTGGGATGAATGTGTTTTGGGGTGGTATGGTCACTTGGGTGACGGGTGGAATAGTTTGTGTGTTTGTGTTCAAGGCATTTGGTTGTGTGTTTGTGGGAGTTTGTTGTAATTTTTGTTGTGCAAACAACACTTGTTGGTATGCATGTAGTTGTTGATGTGCCAACAACGCTTTTTCTTGGTCTTGTTGTTGTTGCACCAACAATGCTTGTTGTTGGGATTGTAGCTGAGCTGCTTGTTGTTGTGCTTGGTATTGTTGTAAAGCTTGTTGTTGTAACAAGGCTTGTGCTTGGGCTTTTTGTGCTTGGTATTAAGCTTGTGCTTGAGCTTGAGCTTGAGCTTGGGCTTGAGCTTGCACTTGTTGTGTAGCTTGTGCAACTTCTTGTTGTTGTAATAAAGCTTGGGCTTGTGCTTGGGCAACCTATTGTGCTTGTTGTACGGCTTGTTGCATTTGGTATTGTTGAAGTTCCTTTTGATAGGCTTGGTCGGTTGCTTACAATGTGATACTGTATTGATTTTCCATATTTGGATTTGGTGGTGGAGGTGGGGGATTTGGTGGAATGGTGTGAGATGAGGTGGAAATATTTTTTTGAGGTGGTTGGGGAGGTGCTTGTTGAGTGATGACAAGAGGTTGTGTGGTAGATGGTATGGTTGATGTGTTAGGTCCTTGGGAGACCACGTTTTGGAGAGTTCGAGGTGTTGTAGATGGAATGATGATTGGTTGAGATGTTTGGATTGGTGCCACTTGGTGTTGCGATATTAGTGGAATTCTTGGAGGATTTGGTATGACCAATGTGTTGATTTGATTCATGATTGGTGGATTGATTTGACTTGATTGGTTTTGTATTGGTAAAGGGGGTTGCCCTAAACCTTGATTTGGTGTGGATGTTGATGTCAAAAGAGAAAATGATGGGAATATTGGAGGTGTGTTTCCTTGCAAAAGTGACGATGATGCATCAAAAGTTCCCCCTTGTCCAAATAAACCCACTTGTCCTTATGATATCATGGGGAGAGAGAATTGTGTATCAAGAGAATATGTCGGTGATGTGGTGAAGGTGGATGAATTGTTGGTGTCATGGAAAATGAGTGAGACATACGAATGTTTTGGGTCTTGCGGGACGGTGTTTGGCATACCCAAGATGGTGTTTGCATCCAAGTTTTGGTTGTTTACATGGGGATATGTTTGAAGAGCTTGGAGCAATGAACTCCCCTTGGTGATCATGGGTTGACTTGGAGCATGAGAAGATGTTGGTTGTATAATGGGTTGGATGATGTTTTGGAAGGAAGGTGTGAATGATATCGATGGCATATTCCCAAGAGGTTGTTCCACAATAGTGCTCACATAATAATAAAAAGGGAGTTTATCCCCTTCCTTTGCTAATGCTAACATGTATTGTGAAGGATTGAGTCTCATCATTGTGTTGACAATCTTGTGGTTTTCAAGATTTTGGACTAGCTCCAAGATTTTGTCTTGGGACATCCCTTGGTAATTGTTGGTGACATCCTCCACTTGGCAACCTCCCTCTTGAATATCTTTTGGTAGTTGAGGAAGGTTAAGTGGGGGGTTGTTAGATCCTATGGGGTTGAATTCATATGTAGTTTGACTCAATTCATTTGAAGTGGATATTTATTTGTTTTGCTCCATGTTTTTCTTGTGTTGAGATCTTGTTTGGACCATAAAATAAGGATCAACTTTTAGGAATATGGTAGGTAAACCTATAACTCCTTATGTTGGTCTAAACTTTAGGCACAAAAAGAGAATCTAGGATGTTAAGGATCAAAGGATGGTAAATGATGAATGAAGGATGAATGATATGGATGTTTGAACTTTTAAGATCCTTGGAGGAATACTAGACTTTTGGAATTTTGGATTTGGTTTGGATTTGATTTGATTTGATTTTGGATAATGAACTTATAAACCCCAAGATGTTAGATGTTATCTTGGAATAAACTTGTCCACAAGGATGATAATTTAACTAAGTTTATGAAGAAGGATTCATCCACACACACTTAGCCAAACAAGGTGATTTTGATTTTGAGGATTACCAAAAGTCTAGCATGAATGATTTTTCCAAGATTCTAAGAGTTGTTTGTGAGATGGGATTTGATTAGTGATGGTGACAAATGAAGATGTTGGTTTTTATCCTAGATGAACCTAGAGGGGTTTTTTTTACAAGACCAAGATATTGAAGAGCATGTTATACCTCTAAAATTTTCAACCCTATAATGTGAGATACTCAAAACGTTGGAAAAGACCTGGATTTTGACAATAATAGAATGAGTAAAAGTTTGGATTATCCTTTGAAGCACATTTGTAAAAGATGTAGACCAATCTATCTCTGACTTCGTAAAGTGTTGAAAGATATTTCTTAAGAGCCTTTGGACTAAGACGCTTATGACGATGGATAGACTTTGGTTTTGGGATATGACCTTGTGGGAAATCATTTGAACAAACACATGTGTGGGGTTCAATTTTTCTTTTATCTTGATTAAATGGATTCTTTTTACCACATCAAAACTTCTTGCTTAACTTTCAAACTAAATGTCTATGTCTCAATTCCTTTTCATTCCACAAGGTCCATTATGTGAAAATCAAAGAATCAAGGGCATAGTTTTCCTAGGTTGAATTTAGAGAGAGCATATTGTGATACGGGCCCAAATATTTAGAAGCCTCTAAGGATAGAATCCCTAGGGACAAGTAGTAATATGTGGACTTTTCAAGGGTATTTTCTCTTTCCTAAGGGTTTGAATTTTTGATGACATGTTGAATGTTTGTTTCAAATTTTTGAGATCCAAGAAATGTATTTAACTGACTCACAAATTACACAACCCTAGGATAGAAAAGACAATATTTGTTAAGTCCCCACTTGGGTTTATCCAAACATTGAGACAAAGCAAAGTGCTAGAGATTTGGTGACACTGGCTCCCCTCCATGGCACACACTTCTCAGAACCACCAAATCTCAAAATCCTTAAAATTTAGAGATTAAAAGGATTTATTCTGTTTCTACTTTGAATAGTACAAATGTGGGGCGGCTTCAGAACGACCGTTCTTGTGCCAACAAATAGTAAGGATTTTGGCTTCTAAACAAGTAGGTTGTAGTAAAGACTTCCATTCAAGGTGGCAATACATGCAACAAGATTAGCTTAAGACTATGGTGAGTCAAGAGGCCTCCCAGTCCTTTCCCTAAGGAAGGATTTTTATGTATCACACGGATATTATGGGTGACACTTTTCGGTATGACACATCTGCACTTGTTGATAATGACTTTCGTCACAACACATTTTTATATAGCAATTGGAAGAGCTTGGCTTTAGCCCATTACTGCTTGAGTTGTTCCCTTAGGGTGAGTAATTTTTCCCACCAATGCAAGCTCTCTAAAGATAGACAATAGCAAAGAAGTACATTTGTAGTTCGACTGCCTAGTTTGCGTAAAGCACTTAGGAGGGAACACACACAATTCCTTTCCTTCACACTCGCATGGTTGTTCAATTTTAGCTCCAAATTGAAATGTGTGGATAATTTTAGACAACCTATGTCACTAGAATGCTTTTGATTCTCAAGATCGCCGTGAAGTGCGATATAAGCGCATACACATTTGAATGACACACCTTGTAAAAAATTACAAAGCAAGGAAAACACAAGTTCGTTTTAATCCTCAAAGCAATGATGAGTTCTTTTTAGAGCACCAAAACCAAGTATGAAGTCGTTTGTTCAATTTTAACCCAAAATCCAAATTCTAGTAAGTTTCTAAGGTTCAATTTTAACCAACTTTGACAAAGCTTGAGTTGTTTGTAAATTTTATTCCCAAAATAAATCTAGTTGGTCCTAGAATAGGAAATAAAATATAGAATTAGAAAGCCTAAGCTATTACAATGAGCATTAAGAAATGTTTTTAAGTCTCCAACTCAGTTTTCCTCCCCTTCCTGTAAAGGCGATGCTCTACAGCAATAGCAACGCTCTGCAACTACGCAAAAGTGATGCTTTAGGAAAATGTGGTGCTCTAATGAATATGAATGTGATGCTCTGCAGAGGACAAAGACAGTGAATGCAATGCAATTTTAGAAGTGATGCTTTGCAGAACCAGAATGTAAAACAGAAGACAATAGGGTTAAAGGTGATGTTGAAGCATATGCAGCACGACAGAGGCGTGTAAACACGATGCGACGAAGCAAAGGCAACGTTGTTTCTAAAAGCGGTGCTCTGGTAGTTCGCAAAAGCGATGCTGCAGAAAAATGCGACGTTGTATGAGTCAAAGGCAATGTCGCTCTCTGTAGCTAAAAAACACAAAATTTTAGGTGAAATTAATCAAATCAAAGTGGTTATCCCTCCTTCTAGCGCTAAAATGTGAACACCAAACCTACAACAAGGTAACATAATATCAACAAACACTTGTTAAACATGTTAGAAAGCTCAATCTAGTGTTCCCTATGAGATTCTTGGAAGAAAAAAGATGAAAACATGAGGTTAAAACATAAAATAAAACAAATGAAAGCATGTAATCAACTAAGTTAACCAAACCTCAATCCCATAGGAGGAGTGGTGCTCCTTTGATGTGAAAAGAAAGCCCTTTCCCAATCCCAATTGATAAGATTCGTGTTGAATGCAATTCCAAGTGTGAAATGATGCTAAATGGTGATAAATTAACTAAAATCGATGAAAGTGATGGATTGCTATGATGAAAGTGATGGATTGCTATGAGCTCAAATGCCTATAGTGATAATGCTCAAAGTTGTGGATCCATATTATGAAAAGGATGCCTCTATTTATAGAAGCCAACAGTTGATGAATGAGAGGATTTGATGAATGTGGGATAAAATGGGAGCCAATAGGAATGTGACAAGTGTCACAATTCTATTGAAGGAAGGTGGAGCACATTTTGGGAAATGTGTAAGTGGAGGAGGATGGAAGAGAAGTAAATGAAATTGGTTGAGATTTGAGAGGATGTAAGAGAATTTATTGCATTTGTAAGAGGAGTTATTGAGGATGTGAAAGATTTTTTAAAACCTTTGGAGGGAAATTGAATGAGAGGTTGTTGAGAGAAATATTCTTTGGAATATGCCTTGGTGAGGGAAAATAGAGGAATTAAATAATTAATAGAAATTATTTTCATGTGCAACCTGGTTAGTTGACCATGGGTTGATTTAACTCTTGAGGAGTTAAAAGCTGGAGGAATTATTAATGATGATTAGAAAGGTGATTTAGGATTAATTAATTGGAGTGGATTAGGAGATTGTGACATTTGGTTTCATCGATTTTAATCAAATGAGGATTTAAGGGGATTTAATTAAATGATTTTATTTAATTAAATATGATGAAAATTAGTTAGAAGAAGGGTGAATTAATCAATAAATTTAACTATTTGATTAATAGCTAAATTTTTTGAATTTAACTAAATAATGCTAATTATTTAATTAAATGATGAATTTGAAGTGATTTTAGGAAGAAACGATGTTAATTTATTAGAATCAGATGCATAGTATTAATCAGGACTTTTTCGGAGTCGACAGGTTGTATGTTTGAGAATTGGGATTTTGGATTTGGATGTTTGAATTGAGGGATGTTGGATTGTGATGGGGATGATTGGGATTGGAGTGATGATTTTCATTTGGGAGATGTGTATTTGAATTTACAATTAGGCTCAATATTAGGACCAACAATTTTATTGGATTCTAATGCTATGCATGATAATCGGGAAGGGAGTGCACACCTATTTCATGTAATTTGTAACTCAGGGTTGATTGCTTTCTTTTGAATTTTTTGTTTGATTGGATTCACCAATCCACTTTTCTTTTGGATCCATATTTATTCTCTTCTTTCTTCTTGATTTTTAGATGCATGTTTTTTTTCCATTCATTTACATTATATGCTTGATTTTGATTTTGCATTTGTTTTTGCTACATGGGAATGCTTCATTTTGTATGTTGGATGGTGATTTTTGTCCTAATCAAGGGGTGTAGGATGTTGAAGATGAGATTTGTTAGTATGGGTGGAGGGAGTAAGAAAATGATGGTAATAATGGGATTATAAAGGAGTTATGAATGACCTTCATTTCGATGTTTTCATTGGATAAATTTTCCCATGTCATCATTGAGATATCATTAATAGATTTATTGTTAGGAGGTGTGTAACTAATGTCTTGATATCCATGATTTTCATACACTAATGCTAGTTTTGAAATGCCTTGTTCATGAAAACCTAACCCCTTTTTTTGTAGTCCATTCTTTGACAAATTTCATTAGCAATAGGATATGTGTTTTTCTTGAAACAAGATGCATATCCACCATTAGATAACCATAATATACTAGAGGTCTATTTTCTCATTTGTGAGAAGGCCTAACTTTGTGAAGTGGTTGAACCAAGATAATAAGATATTTGTTCTTTATACTTGTTTAGAATTATGGTTTCTCAATTGATGATATGCTCACCATGTTTGATGTGATCCATGTTAGTTATTGAGTGTTAATGTTTCCAAGGGAGGCAAGTGTCCCATATTTAAAAATGGAGGTTATTGGAATATGGATGTGTTTAGCTTCAATTTTGCAATCATGAATGTGATAAAGGTGGATGAGAAGATCATTTTAAATTTATAGGTCAGAGATAGGATCTTGATCAAAGATGGACTATTTTGGATAGGATTTTAATCAATTATTGGATTAGTTTGGATAGGATTTTGATCAAAGATGGGATTAGTTTGGATAGGATTTTGATCAATAATTGGATTATCTTGGATTTTGTGACCACTTATTGGGGTTCTTTGGGTAACTTGATCTTGATTTGAAATGGACCTTGTTTGGCCATGCTTTGGACTTTTCTCTTGACATAGATATAATAGTTCATATGATGGGGGACTCTTGGATGCACTTGTGATTTTAGCATGACAATAATGGATTTTGGATAGGGATCTCTTGAGGGGGATTGATAAGTGATGTAATACATGGTACTATTTGATCTAGTAGATGCATGATGGTAGGAAACTCATTGATAGGTGTTGTAGACATGGATTTCTTTGATTTGTTGTTTTGTTGTTTATCACATGCAAGTAGTGCTTGGAGAAAATCCTTAGTAAATAGAAGAGATCAATCAAACTTCCAAGAATGGAAGGATTTTGGACAAGGTTGGTTGGATTACTTGGGTGAGGTGGATACCAAAGTGGATGAGGGTGATTTAGAGGATTTAAATGATTTGCGTGGAAATGAATGGGAGGGGTTTTTTTACACATACAATTGTCATTTCACCAACAGATCAACCTGTTAATGCCTGATATAATCGCCATAGTTAATGAATCCATGGGAGGCAGTAAAGCTATGCCACAAACCTGAGTGTTGCACTACACAACACAAGGAGACCAAGGGCGCACACCTTGCAAATATCCCCAGAGCGCAAGCAAGGGCTTCAAACTCATGACCCAAGCTCTAATACCAATTGTTGCATAGATGATTGTCATTGCACCAAAAGATCAACCTATTAATGCTCGATATAATCACCAGAGTTAATGAATTCACGGGAGGCAATTAAGCCATGTCACAAACCCAAGCATTGTGTTACACAACACAAGGAGACCAAGGGTGCACACCTTGCAACAAGTTTGATGCTAAGAATTTGGAAAATGTAAAGGACTTGAAGGATATAAAATATTTGGTTGATAATGATAGGTAGGATTCAGATGAGGTAGATTTAGGAGATGAGGGATATTTCCCTAGAATGGTGTTTCATTTTCCAAAGGTGGTATAAGGATGAGTAATAAATATTTAATATTGCTTCATGAGGTAGCTACTATTTGGGGATGTCTTGGTTTTGAAGGATATCAGAGTTTATGGCTGGTTGCAGGGAATCCATGGCACGATGACCCATAATAATCTTGTCAATGGTGTCTTGGTCAATATTGTAATCATCATTGTAAGGATCATATTCGGGTTAGTAGACATGATCATCCTCATCATCATAAGGATCATATTTTGTTTGGTTGAAAAAATTATTATAACCATCATACAGATCATATATTGGTTGATTAACAATGTTGTTATAGTCATTGTGCCTAACTTGATTTTGGAAGAGGAGCTAATCTAAAGGGCTCGTGGTGTTTTTTGTACCCTTGATTATATCTTTAGCCTTTCTTTGATTGTGATTGTTGGGTTGATTTGTGTGGGATATGAGTCCATTTTTTGGTTAGGTCCTTGTATTTTTATTATTTGGATGTTTTAGATTTTGGATGGTTTTGGATTTGATTTGGATCATTTTTATTTAGGATGAATCTATGATAATTTTTGGATTGGATGATGATTGATGTCAGGGATTGATATTTTAATTAATTTTTAGATTGATTGGGCATTGATCTTCTAAGGATTTACATAGATTATATAGTGAATTTGGATTAAGGTTTTGTGCAAGTGAAAGTGAACACACAAGAGTAACGTAAACCAAGATAAAGTACTCAATTCACTATCAATGTAACATGCCCATTGTTCTATGTAGTAAAAATTTCTATCTTTTACCCACAAGTGAATAGTTTATGCATCTAACCTTTAAGAGCAATAAAAAATTCTTTTCATTTGAATAATAAATGCACATTTGAAACATATTTCAAACCTCCCCATTGCATACAAATTAATTCCTTTCATTAATTAAAATAATGATGATACATAATTTCCATATGGCCTTTCATATTTACAATTTCCATAAAGATGGATACATGAATTCATAGTTTCTAAGAGCTTATAGAAATAGAGATACAAATGGTCTGGATGTCCCTACCTGGGCATACATCCTTGATGTCCCTACATTGGTGCATACATTCTAAATGTTCCCGTCGTTGGTGCATACATTCTAGTTGTCCCCAATACTGGAGTGTACATCCCAAATGTTGGTCGCCAACTGATGAGGAGAAGCATCACTTAAGTGCTTTTCAACCAACCATGGACTTACTGTGATCCCCCGCACATCTACCAAACTTGGTAAGATGGCCCTACCCTTGGGCGAAGAGATTGGTTTGGTAACGTCATAACAATAGCCTATTCTAAGCTTGGTGTTGTGTCCTATATGTTTCTAGACTGACATACAATGGTTACAACGTACATGTATGAACATCACATGCCTAGTATGTAAGCATAGATCACAGTGAAATTGACAATGTAAACAATGGCTACCTAGTATCTAAAAATACATAAGTTATCCCCTTTCCTATGGATCATCCCAACCCCAAGAATAACCTAATCTTCCATACGGTATTCATATTGTCACAACATCAAATGACTCTATTTTAGAAACTATAGTCTCAATAATAAATGTCTCCAAACAAGAGTATAACTCAACAATAAATGATTTGCATCAAAAGTATAATTATCATCAATAAATGACCAATCAAAAGTATAAAATTTCAACATTAAAAGACCTCAATCAAATATATAAACAACAACCAAATGAACAATTAGACTATATAGGTTAATCTCAACCTATGTGCATAAATCAATAATCAAGTAAACATCCCAATCAAATTGGTTATTCTCAACCTAGGGTTTCATTTGAAAGTAGAGCAATGATCAAGTGATCAAACAAGTAAATATTATCAATATGGTTTGCATGACATCACATCTTATTGACGATGACATATCTAGTATACCAACATTATCGTTGTGTTTGTGTAAGGGAGGTGGACCAACCACGTCAAGGCTCAAGTCATGGAGAGCCAAGAGCAGAGGGTTTCCCTAACTTACCTCTCTAAAGGGAGGGGATCGAGAATGAAGGGCACTACATAGTACTAATGTAACTCTTCAGACCCGAATCTTAGTTTTAGGCTAGGCGAGCTGGTTTTTGGAGCCAATACTGCACCTCAGACAACTCCTTGTCCGAGGAGGATAGCACGACACACTGGCATCTCTCTAGCGCACTGGTGTTTGTATGGCCAAAAAAATAGGAAGTACAATAAAGACTGCCTAAAAACATACTAACAGCCCAGCTAGTTGTTTTTAGGCAGAAAAAATATAATGAGGAAATACAAAAAGTAAAGATGAATGTGATAAAGCAAATAAATGAGGACTAGAGTGACGAAGATAATCTCACACAAGTGTCAGTTCACCAACTAGCTCCACACGTATGTTCACCTACACACAAGCAAGAGGGAAAAATTGTTGGGGTTGTATAGGGGCCTGCCTCAGTCAAACCCCCATTTTGGTGTTTCCACCTCCATGGACAGCCAAAAAGCAACAAAGTAGAAAATGCGATAAAGGAAAGAAAAGGAAGCAAAGAACACTACAAAAAATATTATGCTACTCAATCAAATCACAAAGGAGGGGAGTGAAGCATTACCACCTCCACCCAAAAGATCACTAGCCAATGGAGGACAAAGCAAGCTATGAACTTGGCAAAGTCACCACCACCGCAATTGTGGTGAAGGGAGGTCTCGCAAGACTCCAAGCTTGTAACGTCTAGGATGGCTTCACACTTGCAATGTGGAGTTGATGGAGTGACGTTTTTGCTACAATGGAGTGTTGGAATGTTGCTTGAGAGTGAAAGAGTGAAGAGAAAATGCTAGGGGATTGAATGAGAATTGCTAGAGAGTGTGTAAGAGGATGAAATGAAGTAAGAATGAGTGTTTTTGAAAGTGGGATGGGAAGAATCTACCATTTTTGGGTCAGTTGGTCGAAGAGGGATGTTACAATTTGACCCCAATCAGGTATGTAATGCCTCTACCAGCTTTAGATGCAAGAATCCATCAAGGACAGAAGCGCGCCACGTGGACGTCTACGCATTGCATGTGCATCTTAGACAAATATTCTCTAACTGACGCATAAGATAGATTCCAAGTGGATGAAAGATAGGTAGGTGACGTAGAATTTCTCGTTCGAATTTTATTTTTTAAGGTGAGGGGATGTGAAAGGGGAATTTGCATAAGGGGTGCAAATTCGCTCCTATACATTTTTCCCCCACTTTAGCGAGCACGAATACTAATGAGTGCTTCAGTAAAGTAGATCAAAGAGTTAGTAGGGTTATAAATTTATACCTAAACCATCGAGGAAGTAGACCATGATCTGGAGAACTCGAAAGCACAAGGTAGGCAAAGGACTCCACAGGTACTCTCCCTGGGGATTTTTGAACAAAAGGACTCTATAGCACCATAGAACTATGAAGCTGCACAAAGTACACTGAAGGCCCTCAGACCAATGATGGACAAATCCCATAGGATGAAAGCGTCTCACAGGCCCACAGACCTGCAAAGAGGCAACCCCCATGATCTCTCACATGAAGGAAGCCCAGTGAAGCAAGCGCCTTATAGGCCCGCAAACTTGCAAGGAGGCGTCCCCCAAGTTCTCTCATGAGGGAAACCCAGTAAAGTAAGTGCCTTACAGGCTTGTAGACCTGCAAGGAGGCATCCCCCAAGTTCTCTCTCATGAGGGAAAACCAATAAAGTAAGCACCTTATAGGCCCGCAGACCTACACAAAGGCATCCCCCAAGATCTCTCACATAAGGGAAACCCAACGAAGGGGACTTCGCAGAGTCGGAATGGAAAGGGGATTTACAGGCACACCTGCAAAGCGACATGTTAATCCATAGATAAAACATGTCAGAAAACAAAGCAGCCACACAAGAAAATAAGTGAACAATCACATAGACTATCGACAAGATGGAAGGCTTTCAAAGGGGTCCCTTGGGAACCCGACATGAAGAGGGGTCCACTTGAGGGACACACTATTTGAAAGTGTTAAAGAGACATTTTTCTCAAATCAATTCATCATCAAGGAATCCTTTCGAAAGATGTTCACTTCATCAAAGAATTTGAAAGGAAGAAAATTCCCACTCATGAGGGGAAGGTCGAGGCTTCTCTCGCAGGAAAAGTTGCTCCCTCCTCAGAGGAAAGTTCTCAAGTTTGTTTCTTTAAGAACCCATGATGAAGGAAACACATTCTGTTAGGGGTCCAAGTCGAGAATGCGATTTTTAAAAAAAGGTTGCAAGGACTTTCAAGAAAAGATTAGTTGGTCACGAATTTGTTTTCTAAAAATAGAAGTTTTGTGAGTGGCATTGTCACACATGAGAGGAACAACTCAAGCAAAGAAGAGAGAGATATAAGAAAAGAGTGAAAGAGAAACAATCATGAACAAGAGACACAAGGGGATCTAGTTTCGCAGGGTCAAATATTCTCATGCTTATGTAAATAATAGGTAACCATGGTGCAAGGCGAAAGATCATCAATCCCCACCAAATCAAGAAGAATGCAGAGAAGACTAAGTAAAAATAAAAAAATTAGGTCAACATGGAAGGGAATCCCAAATTCCCCCAACACTTTGCATCATCCCCAATTTGTTGAAATCCAAGCACAAACATGGAAGAGTGATGATACAAATAGAAGAAGGTTCATGACATAAAAATCACTCTTGTATCCAAGCACCAACAAGGGTGGCAAGGGTCATCCAAGAACACATAGAACAAGTATGGGGGAACACATCACAACACACACATATCTAATCTAAAGATAAAGAAGGGGCCTCCCCCTAACACTCATCGACCAAGAGGTCATTTGCTTCCCAATCTAGATCATTATAAGGAGAAGGCAGATGAGCTTGTAGTGGTGGAATATTAAGGGGAGGTGCTTCCGACCGTCCTGCAACAAGGGCTAAGGAAGAAGCCCCAACAAGGTCTTCTTTGCTCGGCTCTTGTGGAGCTATGGTCAGCAATTTTACAAAGATCGCTGAAAAGACCGGAACTTCATCTAGAGAGTTGAACATGCACTTTACAGAAGTGCCCTGTCGTACCTCAGTAGATAGGGAGGATGGTTCCCAAGATTCACTGCTTGGCTCACCAAGTGACTTGTGAGCGGTGATAAACTTAGGGGAAGCCAAAACTTGTTCCATCACTAGGATAGAACAAGCTAGCGTAGGACCACCCTTCGGAGAAGGTGGGATCCTCCTACCCCCTCCATTGCTGGAAGGCCCAACCTCCATCCTCTGCTTCATTGGAGGATGTAAAATCCCCACAAATGAGGCAAGAGGTGTGGAGGAGGAGGAGAAAACCGTAGCAGACATTGTCAAGGTATTCGGCATGTCCATGGGTTTATAGAATGGTGGGATGTCTGGAAGGGACATCAACAGGGGTGGCTTAGTCGAAGGAGTGATAAATACCTGCACCTTTTGGGGGTCAAGTGCATTCACACTCACAGCGGGAGCTAGAAGCGATATTGAACTCGACTGAACATAAGTAGAGGGGAGGATAGAGGAGGATGCATCATGAGGCCCTGAAGTAGGGGCGGTCATCTCCTCTTCCTTTCTCTAAAAATTGGCCTGCTCAGTCGCTAGAGCCTTTTTTCGGTGCTTGCGCTCACACGCAAGGTGGTTCCTACAACTCTTCAAGCTAGAGGCTGGGAGCTATGAAGGGATAGAAGGCTCCTACTCAACCATAGGAGTTTCCATCACAGTTGTTTCTAGTGGAGGGATAGACTCTTGAATGGGAGTAGGAGGAAGAGATTGAGAGACAACGGGGGGAGTCGGCTCTAGCGCCTCGACAGTGAGCCTCTTCCCATTCACTACTTTTTGAGTAGGAGTCATAGGAGGCCACAGAGGCCATGACATAGAGGATTCCCAGTGGGGACCCTTCCTCCTAACATATAGGTAGGGCCAAGATCCAGGAGGTATAGTGGGAAGGTCGGATATTCGAATCTTGGGTTTGCGCCAAGCCGTTACCATCAAACTCCTTAGGTAAAATCTAGGAGTATTCATCCAAAACTCTTCTTCAAAAAGAGGAGTGGAAGAGGCACCCTAAGGATGGGTAGGATTCTCCCTCCCTTATCAAGAAGAGGAGGCATCTTGTTGTTGCACTACCGGAAGGGTCAAGTTTGGTTGTCTTTTGCCCTCGATCTTATACTTCACATAGTTTTTGTAAAGTAGGTTCGTTCTTGGGGGAAGCAGACCGATCGAGGTAGGCCAAAAATGACCTAATGAGTAGCCCCCATAGGACACCAACGACTGGTATCCAGTGTCATGGACCACATGCTCAACACCCTCGTTGGAGAATTTCAAGCACTTATGAATGACGAAAATGATTATGTTCATGGAAGCTAGCCAAGGTATGCCTAACTTCACTCTGAACAAATTTTATTTTGAAATAACATCAAAGATCATGTTCACAATCCTAGGTCTAACTAGGATGGAAAGAGTTATTAAGCCATACATCTTGAGAGAGAGGTCATCGTGCGTACTGATGGTGGACTTCGTTTCTTCATACTCCTCCCTTTGTAAAGAATTCAGCCACAATGTCTCCTCTATAATGACATTCACTCAGCTTGCAGGGTCAATTAAGACTCATGTCACAATGTTTCCATTGAGATGAGCGGGAATGTAGAGGGGAGAGGGCTTTTTGTTCAAGGAAAAATCCTGCAATCTGAATGGCATGTCTAGCAAACTAGTTGTAGGATATAGAGATGGAGTAATTGTAACCATGTTAGTGTATGCCTCGGGCTAAGTGGTGGAATGAGAGGGATCAATAATTAAGTTAGCAGAATGGGTGGGAAACGGATCTGTGTATATCTGCAACTCACTATTTGCTTTTGCCACCGATTTTTTTGTATTTTATTTACTTCCATCAAGACGAATAGTATTTTCCTCGATGTGATCCTGTATCTCACGACATAGGCACATACAACGTTCAGTATCATGTATGTTAACTTGATGGTACTGACAGAAGGAATTTGTATCATACCAGTTAGGGTAAGGTTCCTTGAGAGGTTTAGGGTTCTCCAAGGTTATGATCTTATCCTTCAACAACTTTTTTAAGATGGAAGAATAAGATTCTGCTAACTTTGTGAACTTTTTGTTGCATCTGAGGTCATTAACATTTGTTGCGGCTACTACATTCGCGACAACATTACCTTTTCTCGAGATCAATACAATAGATTTTCCTTTTGAACAAGAGCACGAGGAGGATCCCCCTAACTGAACTACCATTTGTTGATATTCTCGTAATGTCGCACACAGATGCACAAAAGAAGGGTACTTCATAAGGGAAAACTTTTCATGCCAAGGTCTCTGCAAGTTCCCTATGAACACCTTTTGCACGTCAGAATTGGGTAGCAAGTATGATATATGAGAAAAGAGTGCTTGATACCGCGATATGAAATCGATAATCTTCTCATTATCCCCTTGCTTGCATTGGACGAAATTTGAAAAGGTCATCTTTGATCCTATGTTGGCTTGGAGTTCTCAAAGAAACTGATTTACAAGTTGGCCAAATGAGAAGATAGAGTTGTCAGGTAAGGAACAATACCACTCGAGTGTTGTATCCTTAAGAGATCGAGGAAATAATTTTTCCATCAATGCATCATGATGGAAGAAGTTTGTACACATGGCATTAAAGGTAGACACATGCGTTTGTGGATCCCCTTTTCTGCCATATTTCTCAAATTTGGGAATCTCCATTCCTTGTGGGAAGGAAGTACATGGGATTGTTATCGACAATGGGCTATGTTGGAAAAAGGGTTGAAAGATAGGTTGAGTCAAGGCCTGGGAGAGGCTCGCTAGCTGGTTTTGCATACAACCCATATTCTAGAGTAGGGCGTTCAAAATAGGTTCAATAGATGACAAGTGGAGCCTCTAGGACCACTACCACTAGAACCACCTTTGGAGCCACCGTCGTGAAATCTATTGAAGCTGCCACCATCGGTAGGGCCTCCACCGGAGCCACCTCCACTACTAAAACCACCTTCATGGCCTCCATCGGTGCCACCTCCACTATCAGAACCACTGCCACTCATTCCACCAAAGCCTCCATCGCCAGGGGCAGTAGGAGGGGTGAAACTAAACCCAAGGGGTGTTTTACTCACCTTGATAGTGGGGGGCCTCTAAGGAGAAGAGGAGACACTAATAGAGGGCCCTGATTCGGCCATGCAAATGGATGTGGTAGGCATTGATACACCTATTTGCTTCTCATAGGCATCGAGCACTTCTCCTCGGGTGGTACCCAATCTAGGCCTATACAAGGGGACATAAGCCTTAGTCAGACCGGTAAGGCCATGTAAGAATTCTATGTCTTTCTGATCTTTTTCCAACAAATTTCTCAATTCGCTAGTAATCCTAGCATCTCTCACCATGCTCGACGATTTCTCTAAGCGGTTTTCAAGGTCTAGTAGTCTATTATTTAATGCGATAAGATTTTCCACATAAACATACACAACATCATCCTCATCTACGGATGAAGGTGTAGGGGATGCTGAAGGGGTAGGCGCATGAGTGGTTTCTTCCACGAAACCCATCTCTTCAGCATAGTTTGTGGGAAAACCAATGGTAAACTCATTAGTTAAACCAGTGGGAAAATTGGAGGTGAAACTAGAAGTGACCTTCATCTTCTCCATTAATAAGTGTCGCACACTTCACCTAACAATGTACTTGAAAGTCATGGACTGGGTTGTGATGCTCATAAACTTTCACAACACTCAAGGTTACAATTATCACAAGGTACAAGGGAAAAGTCTCAATACCAATGAATGGGTAGACGTTGCTTCATGTCAGGTTCACCAAAAATGTAAGAGAGGGGGAACAACCACATCAAGGCTCTAGGTCATAGAGAGCCGATAGTGGAGGGATACCCTAACCTACCTCACTCTAAAGGGAGGGGATCGAGAATGAAGGACACTATGTAGTACTCCTATCACTCTTCAAACCTGAATCTTAGTTTTAGGCTAGGCGAGTTGGTTTTCAGAGCCAATACTACACCTCAAATAGCTCTTTATCTGAGGACGACAACACAATTTTGGGACGACAGTGCAGTGCACTGGTGTCTCTCTAGTGTGCTGGCATCTGTATGGCCAGAAAAATAGGAAGTACAATAAAGACTACCTAAAAATGTACTAACAGCCTAGCTAGTTGGTTTTAGGTGGAAAAAACAGAATGAGGAAATACAAAAAGTAAAGATGAATGTGAAAAAGTAAATAAATGAGGACTAGGATGACCAAGATAATCTCACACAAGCGTCAGTTTTCTAGCTAGCTCCACACATGCGTTCACTTACACACAAGCAAGAGGGGAAAATTGTTGGGGCTGTATAGGGGCCTGCCTCAGTCAAACCCCTATTTTGGTGTTTCCACCTCCACGGACAGCTAGAAAGCAACGAAGTAGAATATGCAATAAAGGAAAGAAAAGGAAGCAAATAACACTACAAACAATATTATGCTACTCAATAAAATCACAAAGGAGAGAAGTGAAGCATTACCACCTCCACACAAAATCTCACTAGCCAATGGAGGAGAAAGCAAGGTACAAACTTGGCAAAGTCACCATCGCCACAACTGTGGTGAAGGGAGGTCTCGCAAGACTGCAAGCTTGCAACGTCTAGGATGGCTTCACACTTGCAATGTGGAGTTGATGGAGTGATGTTGCTGCTGTAATGGAGTGTTGGAATGTTGCTTGAGAGTGAAAGAGTGAAGAGAAAATGCTAGGGGATTGAATGAGAATTGCTAGAGAGTGTGTAAGAGGATGAAATGAAGTAAGAATGAGTGTTTTTGAAGGTGGATGGGAAGAATCTGCCATTTTTGGTTCGATTGGTCAAAGAGGGATGTTACAATTCGACCCCAATCGGGTGTGTAATTCCTTTTCCATCTTTAGACGCAGGAATCCATCAGGGATGTCTGCGCACCGTGCGAACGTCTGTGCATCGCGCGTGCATCCCCGAAAAATATTCTCTCACCAATGCACATGATAGATTCCAAGTGGATGAAAGACAGTAGGTGACGTGGAATTTTTCCTTTGGGTTTGATTTTCTAAGGTGAGGGGATGTGAAAGGGGAATTTGTGTAAGGGGTTCAAATTCACTCCCATATAGTTTGCTAACCTCATTAACCACTAGGGTTTTCCTAGCATAATATGCTATCAAATACAAGTCACCTCAAGTCATCAATGTAAACCACATTTCTCATTTCATTCTACATATGTATAGTATAGGCATCCTACATATAGCGGTGACATTTATGTATAGTATCAATGCTTCACATACATACAATTATTTCCCATATATAGGGTACATACAAATATAACTAATAAGATAGGTTCTACAATGTATTGCGCAACCAAGAAATATGCAATCATAAACAAACTCCAAAACTTACTCAAAAAACATTCTTTTCCAACATAGTAAATAAACTAATTTATCCTTTCCAACATAAAGACAAAGTTATAATAACTAGCATGCCTGTATAATGCTCCAATTGATTAAACTCCTTTCCTAGTGTGAATCCCCAAGCTCGATTGATATCTCCTCCAAGATCCACTTGACTATCCTCTTCTAACTTCTCACTAAACCTCACAATAACCACAAATACGATATACCAAAATAATTCTCAACTCACAAGCTCTCATTGAATAACAAGTTCTCAACTCACAACAAAATAACATCAAGATAATTCAAAATGATAAGTGTAGCATTTGGTAGAATGGGTACCTCTATTTATACTAATTTGTGAGCAACGAAAGGCTACAAACAAGTAAGTATTTTTGCCACCTTTCTTCCTCATGCAATGACTCATTCACAAGTTTGCAACACATGACAGTTTTATAGTTGAGTCAACTTAGTATTTGGGACAACAAGCTGAAAACAAGTTTCCTAATTCAAATTTCATTTCAAAATGATGCCAAGTTTGCACTTGACTGATTCAAAACACTTATTTTTAGGCTTATTTGAATTCATAGACTTCTTTTGCATTACAACCTCTACTAAATATGGTGCCAGCTCTATGCTTTGATGCCACCTTCACAGGCACAACCTATTGACTTCTTCTTTGCTTTAAACAAAATTCACTTCCCTTGTCAAGTGTTTAACACAACTGGAATACTTCATATGCATTTTTTTTAATGTCTGACTTGGTCATGATTCACTTTATGTGTTGGATTATCTACCAATTAGATTTGTTCTTTAAGCTTATGCGCCACAAACTATATTACGTGATTTGCATATATTAAAGTTGTTGGTTTAAAACACTTATTTCATGTGCATGGTATGGGTGCAATAAACAACATTCAACTCTATTTCTTAAACTATGTGTATCCTTCATAAATCATGGTCTAAGTCTCAAATGCATTGTATGGCAACGCTTTGTTTACTTCATTCCAACACATTTTCTAACTTATGTGCCCAAGTTACTTGTTGTGCATGTTTTCCAGACAATTTATATTCAATAACCTCCCTTTGTATATATCAAAGCCTCCCTTAGTTTCAAATGCAACATTTAAACTTGGGTTAAAATATCATATATGGTTGCTATGTAATAATGTGTCATGCTCTTTATAGAGCATTCTTAATATATAAAAAACAATACTTAGGATGGATATATATATATATATATATATCATTCTATATATTTATAACAAAATAGTTTTATATATACACATACACATATATGTATACTAATACATATGTATATATGTTTACATAACACACTATTTGATACTAGATATGTATTTATATATTTATACAAATATGATTATTACAAACACATATATATACATTTATTACATATATATTAATATATATACATATAAACATTTACATATCTTGATATCTTAATATCCTCACATAACATATATTTATATATTCATTAATAGAAATATATATACATAATATATAAATATATCAATATGTGTGTACTTACTCATACATTTATATTAATATATTTATATAGTAAATACATATATTGATATCCTAATATCTAGGTATACTTATATATATATATAAACATATGTTAAAACAATCATACATATATATACACATAAACATATATTAATATATATGTATATACGTTTACCTTAACGTAACAATATACATATACATACATATATATATTATATAACATTATTTTAACATCCATGCATAAACACACAAAGAAGAACTTCCACTCAGTACAAAGACTCAATCACGTAACCCCAATCATGAACATCCATAGAACAAGACCATATCCAAAACATTCCAAAGCATCCTCATTCAATGACCGAAGGCTACCTACCAGTTTCACGAACTAACTAGACTAGACCAACTAGGGTGTGAGTGTGTGAATGCTCAGTTAGGCTTAGTTAAGGGTTACCAAACCAAGCTCATCTCCTGAGTGATACTTCCCCTCTCTTCCAGAGGTTCAAACCTGTTCCTACATTCAACTTAGTAGAGTACATAGGTAGTTATCCATTCACATAAAATCCATTAGCATCATAAATTATTTACATCATTAAAGCTCATTAATGCAATCATTTGCAATACATAATCATTCATCACATTTCCATTAGTATAAAACATATTCATTCCTTCAAAAACAATAACATATTTAATGCATACTTCAGTTTTTCATTCACCTTCTAAACATATCAAAGTCATGATAAACATTTATCATCATATTTACTTACAAGGTAAAAGTAACTCAGTAACTAAGAGATGGGGTGTAACAATCAAATAAAACACTAAAGTTAAGATAAAAATGAATTCAAATAGAAAACACAAGAATGTATGTATACTAATGTTAAACTCTCTTATTGCACTAAAAGTGTTGGCTTTTCCCCGGTGCTTGAATTGACTATGACTATGGTGGTATGTCAAGTGCTCAATGAGACAACAAAACATTACATTCAAAGTTCCTCCTTAAATGGCTAAAGGGTATCTCCAATTTATATATTCTCTGATAGAGAAATGGAGGGATAGGATTGAAAGGGAAATTAAGGGCTCAAGATGCTTGAGACCTCTCAAGGGAGGAGAGATGGACAAGTAGATGAAATGGGTTGGTTGATATGGAATGCTCCAAGATTGTAGGAGAATGAAGAGTGGAGATCAATCTTGGGAAAGACTGGATGGTGGGGATGGGATGGAGTACCTAAAAGTACTTCAAATTACTTTGGAAGGATCTCAAAAAGGGGATATTTCAAGTATTCCCATACTCCAAGTTACATGGGGTGAATTTAAAATTTGGATTTATAGGGAATAGGAGATTTGTCTCATTCCCCAAGTACCTCATGCCATGTCATGCATGTACAAGCAATGACATTTAGGTCCACATGGGAACTTGGGTAGTCAAACCTTGATTAATCACTATTTAGATCTATATTCAAATTATTAGAAGGTTAGGTGGTAGAGGGTGATTAGGAGGAATAGTCAATGAAATGAAAAATTAAATAAATATAAATGTTTATTTAATTTGGGAGGGAAGGAGATAAAGGTCTAGGTAAATAAATATTGATTAATTATTTACCAAGAGTTAGACCTTAGAAATGATAGAAAATAATTTTATGTGAAGAAAATAATAGAAATATAAAAAAAAAATTAATTAAATAATAAAGATATTATTTGATTAATATTGGGAGTGAAATAGAATAATTGAAAATGTTAATGTTCAGTTATAAGAGACTTAAGTGGGATTGATGAGATGTCAATTTTAGGTGTCTACGTTTTTTCCTCTTTGAAATGACATTAAAATAATGTTATTTCAATGTCAATGAAAATATAGCACATTCACAAAAAAATATTTTACATTTCAAGTATCAATTGTTTTGAGTCTCCAACGTACTCAGTTGATCCTTCTTCTCATCCCATTGCTTCTGAATAGAAGCGATGTAAGCAACAAAACTTGAGTACATTGTGATGGTCTTGTTTTCTCTATTTAATTATATTTCAAGTCTTGAACCTCAACATCTTTACTCTATTCAAAAACATTATCTAGGAGTTAAATAGGAGAGGTCTGAGGTAACAAATTTAGTAGAGAAAAGTCGATATTGGTTGTGGGAAGGGATCAATACCTATGTTGGGAGGGAAGAGTAAGTGGTTTATTCTAGTGTTGTAAATGATGGGGAAAAGTGCCAATATGATTGTAAATTATGGAGTGGAGTGGAGTGGAGTGATGGTGTTGATTTTGATTTTGCATTTGTTTTTGCTACATGGGAATGCTTCACTTTGTATGTTGGATGGTGATTTTTGTCCTAATCAAGGGGTGTAGGATGTTGAAGATGAGATTTTTTATTATGGGTGGAGGGAGTAAGAAAATGATGGTGATAATGGGATTATACAAGAGCTATGAATGACCTTCATTTCGATGTTTCCATTGGATAAATTTTCCCATGTAATCATTGAGATATCATTAATAGATTTCTTGTTAGGAGGTGTGTATCCAATGTCTTAATATCCATGATTTTCATACACTAATGCTAGTTTTGAAATCCCTTGTTCATGAAAACCTAACCCTTCTTTTTTGTAGTCCATTCTTTGACAAATTTCATTAGCAATAGGATATGTGTTTTTCTTGAAACAAGATGCATATCCACCATTAGATAAAAATAATGTACTAGAGGTCTATTTTCTCATTTGTGAGAAGGCCTAACTTCATGAAGGTGGTTGAACCAAGATAATAATATTTTTGTGCTTTCAACTTGTTTAGAATTATCGTTACTCAATTGATGATATGCTCACCACGTTTGATGTGATCCATGTTAGTTATTGAGTGTTTATGTTTCCAAGAGAGGCAAGTATCCCATCTTCAAAAATGGAGGTTGTTGGAGTATGGATGTGTTTAGCTTCAATTTTGTAATCATGAATGGGATAAAGGTGGATGAGAGGATCATTTATATTGATAGGTCATAGATAGGATCTTGATCAAAGATGGACTAGTTTGGATAGGATTCTAATCAAGGATTGGATTAGTTTGGATAGGATTTTGATCAAAGATGGGATTAGTTTGGATAGAATTTTGATCAAGAATTGGCTTAGCTTGGATTTTGTGACCACTTATGGGGGTTCTTTGGGTAACTTGATCTTGATTTTAAATGGAGCTCATTTGGCCATGCTTTGGACTTTTCTCTTGACATAGATATAATGGTTCATATGATGGGGGACTCTTGGATGCACTCATGATTTTAGCATGACAATAATGGATTTTGGATATGGATCTCTTGAGGGGGATTGATCAGTGATGGATTACATGGTACTGTTTGATCTAGTAGATGCATGGTGATAGGAAACTCATTTATAGGTGTTGTAGACATGGATTTCCTTGATTTGTTGTTTTGTTGTTTATCACATGCAAGTAGTTCTTGGAGAAAATATTTAGTAAATAGAGGAGATAAATCAAAATTCCAAGAATGGATGGATTTTGGACAAGGTTGGTTTGATTATTTGGGTGAGGTGGATACCAAAGTGGATGAGGGTGATTTAGAGGATTTAAATAATTTATGTGGAAATGAATTGGAGGATTTTTGTTGCACAGGCGGTTATCGTTGCACCAAAATATTGACCTATTAATGCATGATACAACCACCATAGTTAATGAATCCATGGGAGGAAGTGAAGACATGACATAGACCCAAGTGTTGCATTGCACAAAACAAGGATACCAAGGGCACACACCTTGCAACAATCCCCCCAAATGCAAGCAAGGGGTTCAAACTTGTGACCTAGGCTTTGATACCAATTGTTGCATAGACGGTTGTCATTGCACCAAAAGATTGACCTTTTAATGCCCGATACAACCGCTAGAGTTAATGAATTCATGGGAGGTAGTTAAGCCATGTCACAAACCTGAGCATTGCTCTGCACAACACAAGGAGACCAAGGTTGCACACCTTGCAATAAGTTTGATGCTAAAAATTTGGAAAATGTAAAGGACTTGAAGGATATAAAATATTTGGTTGATAATGATAGGTAGGATTCATATGAGGTAGGTTTAGAAGATGAGGGATATTTCCCTAGAATGGTGTTTCATTTTCGAAAGGTGGTATAAGGATGAGTAATAAATATTTAATATTGCTTCATGAGGTGCTAGTATTGGGGATGTCTTGGTTTTGAAGGATATGAGAGTTTATGGTTGGTTGCAGGTAATCCATGACAAGATGGCCCATAATAATCTTGACAATGGTGTCTTGGTCAATGTTGTAATCATCATTGTAAGGATCATATTCGGGTTAGTAGACATGACCATCCTTGAATCATCATAAGGATTATATTTTTTTTGGTTGAAAAATTATTATAACCATCATACAAATCATATATTGGTTGATTAACAATGTTGTTATAGTAATTGTGCCTAACTTGATTTTGGAAGAGGAGCTAATCTAAAGGGATCATGGTGTTTTTTGTACCCTTGATTATAACTTTGGCCTTTCTTTGATTGTGAGTGTTGGATTGATTTGTGTGGGATATGGGTCCATTTTATGGTTAGGTCCTTTTATTTTGATTATTTGGATGTTTTAGATTTTGGATGGTTTTGGATTTGATTTGGATCATTTTTATTTAGGATAAATCTGTGATAATTTTTGGATTGGATGATGATTGATGTCAAGGATTTATATTTTAATTAAGTTTTAGATTGATTGGGCATTGATCTTCTAAGGATTTACATAGATTATACAAAGAATTTGGATTAAAGTTTTGTGCAAGTGAAAGTGAATATACAAGAGTAACGTAAACCAAGCTAAACTACTCAATTCACTATCCGTGTAACATGACCATTGTTCTATGTAGTAAAATTTTCTATGTTTTACCCACAAGTGAATAGTTTATGCATCTAAGCTTTAAGAGCAATTCAATTTTTCTTTTCCTTTGAATAATAAATTCACATTTGAAACATATTTCAAGCCTCCCCATTGCATACAAAATAATTCCTTTCATTAATTCAAATAATGATGATACTTAATTTCCATATGGTATTTCATATTTACAATTTCCATAGAGATGGATACATGAATTCATAACTTCTAAGAGCTTACCGAAATAGAGATACAAATGGTCTAGATGTCCCTATCTAGGCATACATCCTTGATGTCCCTACATTGGTTCATACATTCTAGATGTTCTCATTGTTGGTGCATACATTCTAGTCATCCCCAATAATGACATGTACATCCCAAATGTTTGCTGCCAACTGATGAGGAGAAGCATCACTTAAGCGCTTTTCCACCAACCATAGACTTACTACAATCCCCCGCACATCTACCAAACTTGGTAAGATGGCCCTACCCTTCAACGAAGAGATTGGTTTGGTAACGTCATAACAATAGCCTATTCTAAGCTTGGTGTTGTGTCCTATACATTTTTAGACTGACATATAGTGGTTACAACTTACATGTATGAACATCCCATGCCTAGTACGTAAGCACAGATCATAGTGAAACCGACAATGTAAATAGTGGCTACTTACACTACTTTGGCCAAAGTTTCCATTACCCTGTACATATAGTAGATGTCACATGTTCACCCACCTCCCTAGCTCGATTTGGTTTAAAATGATCATTATACTCTATAACTAGGTTACCCCCTTTCCCACATATCTGACCAATCCTAGGAATAATCCACATAACCTCTCATAATCAAAATGACTTAACTACCTAGTATCCGAAAATGCATAAGTTATCCCCTTTCCTATGGATCATCCCAACCCCAAGAATAACCTAATCTTCCATACGGTATTCATATTGTCACAACATTAAATGACTTTATTTAAGAAAGTATAATCTCAACAATAAATGTCTCCAAACAAGAGTATAACTCAACAATAAACGATTCCCACCAGAAGTATAATTCTCATCAATAAATGACCAATCAAAAGTATAAAATTTCAAAATTAAAGACCTTAATAAAAGATATAAACAACAATCAAATGAACAATCAGACTATATAGGTTAATCTCATCCTATGTGTGTAAATCAATAATCAAGTAAACATCCCAATCAAATAGGTTATTCTCAATCTAGGGTTTCATTAGAAAGTATAGTAACAATCAAGTGATCAAACAAGTAAAGATTATCAATATGGTTTGCATCCACCCCTACTATGGGCCAATTATGGTAGAAGATTGGCCATCCGTGCTTTGTATTCTTTATTCATGCCAATCATTGAGTGCAAGTTCACCCTAAGAGAAGCAAAAGCATAGGGAGCACCCTAGCTAGTTCTATAAGATGCACTCAAGGAATAGAACACAACATTCCTTCTTGTTCCATCTCCTTAGACAGCATGTCATTCAGTATCCCTTCCTATCCCAACTAGTATTCCTATTGTTCCTACATTCTATGATGTTCCAATAATATTTTTTAGAACACTTGCATATGTTTCATCTTTATGACACATAAGCAAAAGCACTAGAGATCAGAGTAATGGGGCTAAGTGATCTCACATTTTGGGTCGCTATTGACTATCCCTCACTCTATAATTCCACCCCACAAGAATAATATTTTCTAGAAAGTGACAAGATGTTTTTAGAAGAACTAGAATCTTCTAGAAGAGCTAGAATCTTCTAGAAACTAGAAGCAACTAGAAGTTATTCAAGAAAAAGAACATTCTAGTTTTAGAGCTCTCTAGAATATTATAAGTTTCTAGATCTTAGAGGCTCCAAGTATAAATATTAGGTTGTCCATTGTGAACAACACTATTATTGAGGTAAGTTATTGGATTGTATGTAAGCAAGTCATATCAATATAATTTCTTCAACCATTTCACAACTATTTGATGCTATATTTTTTCCCTGTTTGTTGTTGTTATTTATTATTTGGGCATGTTCTTACATTGTATTAGAGCTAGAATTCTTCTAACATGGTTAAGATATTACTGATCAGAGCTAGAAATCTTCTAACAGGGTTAAGATATTACTGCATTGATATTTTTTCAGCAAAATAATCTTTGAAGTAGTTTAATCTACTTGTTTGAGGGTTGTTTTTCCTAACATGGGTTTTATAAATGAAAGTTTTTCAATCTTTGATGGAAGTGGTTTTGTAGATTAGAAGATTGCAATTAAGAATTATTTGAGAGAAAAATCTCTATGGAGTATAGTGAATAAAGAGATTGGAGAACCTCAACAAAAGAAACAAAAAGAGTTATGGAAATGCAAGTTGGAGCAAGCTAGAGGAATTATTGGTAAGGCCTTGAGTCCCAATCTCAATAGAAGGTTTGTTGATGTTGATAATCCAATAGAACTATGGGAAAATTTAGAAAAAGAATATAAAGATGTAGATATTGATAATGTGTTCAACATAGAAGAAAAATTGGTGGACATAGGCCCAGCTGATTTTGAAAAAATGGTTAATTAATTTAATGAGGTTACATATTTAAATGCCCAGTTGAAGAAAATAGGTGTTGAATATGAAAAAAAAGGATTTTCAGTTGATTTCAATGGTTGAAAATAAGCTTCCCCAACCTTACAAGGTATTGAAAGAATTGAGGAAAAGGGTTATTCAATTAAATCCTAATACCCCCAACAAACTTTTGATCAATTTTGTAAGTCAGTTTTAGATGAAGAAGCTCGGCTTATTAAAGAAGGTTATATTAAGAAGAATCATGTGTATGCAGCTAAGGGTAAATCATTTCATAGATATTTTGATGGAAAGAAGAATTGGAATGGATAAATAAATTTTGATATAATGATGGTTCTAACCAGTTTCTAGAAATGAAGGTGTAGAAAAGCAGTTGGAAAGAAAACCCATTATTTGTAGGTATTGTGGAGGTGAGAATCATATGGAAAAAAAAATTGAAGAAGAGGAACAATGAAAGAAAATAATACAAGCCTAAGTAAGAATGGTTTAAGGAAGGAAAGACAAATAAACAAAGTTTTGTAGCCATCTCCAAGAAAGTAAAATCAAGTCTAGAGGTAATTTCTAAACCTGAAAATAAATCTAGAGTAAAGGGAGGATACTTCTCTTCAGATTCTTATAAAGAATGGATTCTAGATTAAGGAGCATCTTTTCACATGACTAGAGATAGATCTTTCTTTATTGATTTTCATAAAGGAAAAAAATTAGATCAAGAAATCACTATTGGCAATAAAATGAAACTATCAGTTCTACGAACGAGACTGTTAGTGTAACAAATGGAACTTTGAAAAATGTTTTACTGGTTGAAGGATTGGGGGTGAATCTTATTTCAGCATATAGAATTGCTCAAGATAGATATGAGTTTGTTATCACTGCTAATCAAGTTATTGTAAGGGATAGAAAAGACCGAAGAAGTGTTATTGTTATTGGTAGAATTGACCATAAAGAGAGTCTATTTAAATTTGTTGGATTTGTTGATGATGAATACGCACTCTCCCATGCTTTTTTTGCTCAAAGTGATTATATGTCAAAATTGTGGCATGCTAGACTTGGGCATACAAATTATAGAAAGTTACAAGACATGATTAGAAAGAATATGGTTAGAGGATTAACAAATATCTTAGCATTTGAAGGAGTATGTGAAGGATGTGTGTTAGGTAAACACCATTGAGATCCTTTTGAATCAAGAAAATCATGGAGAGCCACTCATCCACTACAACTCATTCATAGTGATTTATGTGAACCAAGATATCCTTCCATCTCAAGTTCCAAGTACCTTCTCACTTTTATTGATGATTATAGTAGACGAGTATGGGTACCAGACATTTGTTTTGCAGTTAATCAACTATCCATATTTATGCAGGAACCTCAAGAAAGTCATTGGTTGGTTGCAAAAAGGATATTGTGGTGTGTTGGTGGAACAATACACTATGGAATCCACTATGGCTATAAGTCCTTGATTTCTTTGGTTGGATTTACAGATTCAGATTGGGGAGGTGATATAGATTATAGAAAATCTACTAGTGGTTATATTTTTCAACTTGGATCAAGCCCAATTACATGGAGCAGCAAAAAAAAACACCTACATCATTGTCTTCATGTGAAGTAGACTATAGAGCAACATAAGAAGTGAGAAAGGAAGCAGTTTGGGCTCAAAATCTTCTATTTGAGCTTGTTTTTCCCCAAAGTTCTACTACTTTATATTGTGGCAATCAAAGTACCATATAGGTTGCCAACAATCTAGTTTTTCATGCTAAGATAAAACTAATTGAGCTTGATGTTCACTACATACAAGATCTTGTTCAAGCAAATATTATCAATCTACAATATTGCCCAAGTGAAGAACAAACAACTGATGTATTTACTAAGAGTATTACTGAATCCAAATCTTTGAAACTACAAAAAATGCTTGGTATGTTAGAGGTGAACATTAAGGGGGGGATAATAGCATAATGTTCCCCTCTCCTTTGTATCTTCCCCTCTTCTTTGTATCTTCTTTGCAATATTCTATCCAATTTTAAGGGGGGATGTTAAGGAATAAGATTGTCTAGAAAGTGACAAGATGTTTCTAGAAGAACTAGAATCTTCTAGAAGATCTAGGATCTTCTAGAAACTAGAAGCAACTAAAAGTTATTCAAGAAAAATAACATTCAAGTTTTAGAGTTCTCTAAAATATTAGAAGTTTCTAGATCTTAGAGGCTCCAAGTATAATATGAGGTTATCCATTATGAACAACTGCTACTATTGAGGTAAGTTTTCGGATTGTATGTAAGCAAGTTAGATCAATATAATTTTTTCAGCCATTTCACAACTAGTTTATGCTCTATTTTTGCCTTATTTGTTGTTATTATTTTATTTTTTGGACATGTTCTTATAATTGATAAGAATTTACATACATCGATAAGGGCTTTCTCTAAGCAGGTATTTAAATGAGGTAGCTCACATCTATCTATCTATCGTTGTGGATCCAAGTCTTTTGAATCCCCAAATCCGAATCATTCATTCTTGTGGAAACTACCATAAGATTTATGTCCCTATGGGAACTTGACCAAATATAGGGAAGTAACTCGGATTTCTGTGTATTTATGTATGGGAAGATAGGGAGAGGGACTAAGAAAGAACATAGGATTCAAAGAACCATGAATATTTCTCAACTAGAGGTGTTTCATCAAGAATCATGGTTTCTATATGTAACATAAGAGTTCCTCCTCTTCTCACTTGAGGATCTCTACATAATAGTCTTGTTTCTTTCATTGGAGCTCTGTCATAGAATATTCAAGCTATTAGTTTGAATGGTTTTTCAAGCAAGTATTGGATGTAGCAGTTGGTTCCCTACTTCGAGCAGTTGGTGCTCTATTATTATGTATGTAATATAGGTAGTTGGTTGTTGGATCTTGAGGAGTGGCTCATTCCTAGCTCTGATGGGTTTGCTCGTTGTGAGCCATAATGGGTTAGCTCTGATCTATTGTAGATTCTAAAAGAAAGAATGCATGGGAATTACATTATATTATTGTTGGAATATGTGCCTCAATCCTTACTGACATGGAACTCCTGAAGGGAAAAGTCACTGTGACATTGTTCATGTCTGGGCGACTAATAGTTCTAAAGCTCTTGAAATGATCATATCACTGTGACAGGGTTGAAGTCTTGTCGACAAAGTCTATCACTGTGACTTTGTGCTTTCAGCATGAACTTTTGGTGAATGGATTTCTTCGGGCGACAGTGTGATCTTATCGGGCTAACTCAGGTGTCGGGGAGAGGTCCCAGCGATTGGTGGATGTCTCACAGATAGCTTAAAGCTATCGGGGTAACACAGAGGTCACGGGGAGATGTCTCAATGATGCAGCTTGGTCACACCGACGGGAGTTCTTCACAGTGACAAAATATTTCACTGAGAAGTCTTGGAAAAAGTCTTGAGTCTTGCCAACAGTAAGTCTTTGGTAAGACTTAGGGAGCTCGGAGAAAGGTCACGGCGATAGACACGAGTCTTGGCGATAGTCTAACTTTCAGTGGAAGCTTTGTTTCAGTATGACATCTCACCAAAACCATGGGTCTTGCTGATAGGTGAAAGGCTTCGGAGTAACATAAGGTTGTCAGCATAAAGTCTTGGCGAGATCGGTATGTCTTGCTGAATGGACTAACTCATTGCTGTGACTGAAGACTTCGATATGAGTCTCTCTGAAAAGCGAATGTCACGCCGAATGGAAATCTCATCGGTGTGACTTGTGAACGCGACATGAGGTCTTGGCGAGAACAAAATGTCTTGCCGATGGAATGTCTAATCGCTGTGACTTGTGCATTCGATATGAGTCTCGCCGATAAGGGAAACCTTTGCTGATAGGAACAAAATGGACATCGACGGTTTCAGTATAACTTATTTGTTGTCTTGCCGACTGCTAGAGACTTAAAATCGACATCGATAAAGAAACTTTGTGGCATCAAGGAGACACTGTGAGTGTCTCACCGATATGCCAACAAAGTTGAACGCCGTTGACCGTGAGACCATCCTGTGTGGCATCCTGTTGGACCAATCAGCGGAAGTGGTTTTTAAACTGATGACGGTTGGATTTTTTGTAACTGTTGCAACGCTGGAACTGAACAGCTTGCAGGGAAAAATCTGAAACAGGATGGAAACTTTCTTCGATGGAGATCTGGCAGATAAGGATGCACAGAAGACAAAATCAGAATGTGAATAGAATAAAAGTAGATCGATTTTGATTTTGAGACGAAGAGGAGTTTATTGAATTTGTTGAGAGCTTTTCTGAGAGAATTTGAACAGTGAATGTTGTAGCTACTGTGAAATATCAGATAGTTGTTTTTCTAATTGTATGTAATTGTTGTTACTGTAATACAAAGAGATTCATCTTGGTGTGGTGGGTTTTTTCTCGAAAGGGTTTCCCACGTAAATCTGTTGTTCAGTTGTCTTTGAGTTTTTGCTCTATTTCTATAAATCTTTCATGTGTGTCTTAATTAGATTGTAATTTGAAAATTAAAAGCCCTGCATTGCATTCTTCCCTGTGGTTTTGACATTAGGAAATTTTTTTCTGCACCTCTGCTTTCCTTACAAGTGGTATCAGAGCCTGGCCAGTTGTGTTGTCCTTGTGAGTGGGTTGGGTTTTTTGTGTCAATCCTTTTCCAGTGGGAGTTTTGTAGAGTTCTTTTACTTTAATTACAAATTAAGATGGCGAGCACATCTGAAAGGATGGATATAGAGAAATTCAATGGAAGCAACTTTGAGCTATGGAAACTCAAAATGGAAGATCTGTTAGTAGACCGAGATCTTTGGACTGCTATGTCTGGAACAATGCCTCAAGGAATGAAGCAAGAGGATTGGGACCTTGCAGATAGAAAGTCTAAATGGCTGATAAGGCTCTGTTTGGCAGACTTTTTTCTTCTAAACGTGCATCAAAAAAAGACTACATCTTCCTTGTGGAAAAGATTAGCATCTATTTATCAAGGCAAGTCCTTGGTGAACAAGCTATTCTTGAGGAAGAAGCTGTACTCTTTGAGAATGCAGGAAGGAGGGTTTGTTGCTGATCACTTAAATGCTTTCAACATGCTGATTGCTCAGCTGACATCTGTTGGTGTGAAGATTGAAGATGAAGATCATTGCATGTTGTTGTTGTGTTCTCTGCCTAATTCTTGGGATCATCTAGTGATGGCCATTGGGAGTACAACATCCACATTCAAGATGGAAGATGTTGTTGCTTCTCTGTTATCAGAAGAAATGAGAAGAAAATCTTCTGAGATGACAAAGGAGGCTCTAGCTATTAGAGGTAGACCAAAGGAGAAAGGCAAGAAGGAAAAGAAGTCCAGATCGAAATCAGAAGGGAGATCAAAGTCTCCTGGCAAGAAGTCAAAGGTGAAGTGTTGGAACTGTGGGCAACTTGGTCATGTCTGAAGGGATTGCAAGGAGGAGAAAAAGAAGAACTCTTCTGGAAATGATTCTTCTCATAGTGATGCAGACGCTTTCATTGTAGCTTTGGCTACATGGGCATCAGATGATGTCTGGCTGATTGATTCTGGAGCATCTTTCCACATGACATCTCATAGAGAATGGTTCATAAAGTATGAAGAATACAACAGTGGAAAGGTGTATTTGGCAAGTGATTCATCTTTGGAAATTGTTGGTCGTGGAAAAGTCAAAATTCAATTCCCTAATCGAAGAGTGAAGGGAATCAATGATGTGATGCACATACCAGGTTTGGCTCGTAATTTACTTTCTGTAAGTAAGCTGAATGATATCGGAGTGCATGTCACGTTCTTTGGAAATGGCTGCAAGATGATTAGAGGCTCTATGGTGTTGGCTAGGGGTGCTCGAATTGGTACCTTGTACAAGCTGGACGCACAAGCTATTCAATGCAACAATGTCTCTGCAAAGTCACTTATGGCTGCTCATGGAGAAAAGAAGGAAAACGTTCCTGATGGTGTAAACTCCATGGAAGTTAAACTTCCAGCAGAGAAGACTATGCTCTGGCATCATAGGCTTGGCCACATTGGTGAGAAAGGTTTAAAAACCTTGAAAAATAAAAACCTAGTAGAAGGGCTTGAAGATTGTAACTTTGAGTTTGATTTTTGCGAACATTGCATATATGGAAAGCAGCACCATGTTTCATTTTATTCTAGTCCTCACAAAACTTCTAATTTGCTTGATTATATACATTCTGATGTGTTTGGTCCTGTAAATGTTCCTTCTCTGTCTAAATCAAGATACTATGTGTCGTTTATTAATGATTATTCAAGAAGAGCATTTGTATATTTTTTGAAAAGTAAATCAGAAGTGTACAGTCGGTTTAAGGAATTTAAAAACCTTGTAGAAAATCAGACTGGTAGAAAAATAAAATGTTTAAGGACTGACAATGGCGGTGAGTTCTGTTCAGATGAATTCGAAAGGTACTGTAAAGATCATGGGATCAAAAGACACAAAACTACACCTTACACTCCACAACAAAGTGGAGTTGTTGAAAGGTTCAACAGGACAATAATAGAAAGAGCACGAAGTATGCTAAGCAGTGTTGGCTTGGAGGAGAAATTTTTGGCTAAAGTAGTCTCTAAAGCATGTTACTTGGTAAATCGCTCTCCTAACTCTGCTCTTGTTGAGAAGACACCTTTGGAAGCATGGTCTGGAAAGAAGCCCTCTCTTAGACATATTCATGTCTTTGGCTATGAGGCATATGCATATGTGCCATTTGAAAAAAGATCCAAGTTGGAAAACAAAGCTGTAAAGTGTATATTTATAGGCTATAGTGCTGGCATAAAAGGATACAAGCTTTGGAATCCTGAGACTGAGAAGGTTTTGCACAGCAGAAGGTTATCTTTCGAGCTGAAACCTTCTACTTTGGATCTATCAGATAAGAAATCAGAAAATGAAAAGGATGTAGCAGCAATTCCTCAGACACCAGATAAAGAGGAATTGAAAAATCAAAATGTACTATACTGAGGAGAGCTCAAGCGTTAAAGTTCTGAAGATGATGAAGAACCACCTCAGCCTCACCTATGAGGAGGTCAACTTGTGAAAGAAAGCAACCTGAAAGGTATGGGTTTTCTTTAATTGAGTCTACTTGTTCCTATGCTTTAATTTCTAGCACTGATGAACCTAGGACTGTGAAAGAGGCATTTAAAATGTTTGATTCAAACTCTTGGTTGGAAGCCATGAATGAAGAAATGGCATCATTAGAAAAGAATGACACCTGGAGTTTGGGTCCATTGCTTAAAGGCAAAAAATCTGTAGGCTGCAAATGGATATTCAAAAAGAAAATAGGTCTAGATGGCAGTGTAGAAAAATATAAAGCGAGGCTGGTTGCAAAAGGTTATTCCCAGGTAGAGGGAATTAAATATGGAGAAATTTTTTCTCCTGTAGCTAAGCTGACATCTATTAGATTTCTTTTGTCACTTGCATCAGCATATGATTTAGAGATTGAATAGATGGATGTGAAAACAATGTTTCTTCATGGTGATCTTGAAGAAGAAATTTATATGTCCCAGCTGGAGCACTTCATGGAAAAAGGTAAAGAAAGACTGGTATGCAAGTTAAAGAAATCTATGTATGGTTTAAATCAGTCCCCTAGAATGTGGTACCAAAATTTTGACACTTTTGTCTTGTCATTGGGATTTGTAAGATCAAAATGTGATCACTGTGTTTATTACAAAGCTGAAAGTGATCAAATTCTCATTATTGCTCTATATGTTGATGATATGATGTTTATAGGCAATAGTAAGCTAATGATTTTTTATCTTAAGTCTCAGTTGTCTGTAAAGTTCAAAATGAAAGATCTTGGTGCAGCAGGGTATATTCTGGGAATGGAAATAACCAAGGACAAAAAGAATAGAAAACTTTGGCTCAGTCAGAGTAAGTATATCATGACTTTTCTAGAGAGATTTTGTATGACTGAGTGCAAATAGCTAGTTGTTCCAGTTACACAGGGAACGAAGCTATCTGTTGAGGATTGTCCAAAATCTTCTTCTGAGATGGAGGACATGACCAGTGTGCCTTATGCAAGTGCAGTTGGTAGTCTTATGTATGCAATGGTCTTTACAAGGCCAAACATTTCCCAAGCAGTGGGAGTTCTTAGTCGGTTTATGGCTAATCCTGGAAGAACACATTGGGATGTTGTGAACAGAGTGTTTAGATATCTGAAGGGCACTTCAGACTATGCTTTGTGTTACCATGGTAACTTGGTTGAATCATAGAGAACTCTCAGTATTCGAGGTTATGTGGACTCTGATTGGGCAGGGGACATTGACAGCAGAAGATCCACCAGTGGATATATTTTCATGATGAATGGTGGTGCAGTGAGTTGGATGAGCAAGTGGCAAGCTATAGTCGCTTTGTCTACTACAGAGGCAGAATACATGGCAGCCACACATGCCTATAAAGAAGCAATCTGGTTAAAACATTTTTGTTCTAACATTGGCTTTGATTTAGAAAAGATTACTATCTACTGTGACAGCTAGAGTGCTATATGTTTGGCAAAGAATCCTACTTTCCATGCCAGGACGAAACATATAGATGTACAGTATCATTTTGTACGAGATATGGTGGAGGATGGGAAGGTCTCCTTAGAGAAAGTGGATACTCTGGAGAATGTTGCAGATGCATTGATGAAGCCTGTGAGCACAGACAAGTTCAGGTGGTGTGCCAGTTCGATGGGCCTCTTGGCCCATGTTTTTCAGTAGTTTGTTTATTCTATGTAGGTGTTAGTAAGATCTTCGTCAAGTGGGAGCTTGTTGGAATATGTTCCTCAATCCTTACTGACATGGAACTCCTGAAGGGAAAAGTCACTGTGACATTGTTCATGTCTGGGCGACTAACAGTTCTGAAGCTCTTGAAATGATCCTATAGTTGTGACAGGGTTGAAGTCTTGTCGACAAAGTCTATCGCTGTGACTTTGTGCTTTCGGCATGACCTTTTGGCGAATGGATTTCTTCGGGCGATAGTGTGATCTTATCGGGCTAACTCAGGTGTCGGGGAGAGGTCCCAGCGATTGGTGGATGTCTCACTGATAGCTTAATTCTATCGGGGTAACACAGAGCTCGCAGGGAGATGTCTCAACGATGTAGCTTGGTCACACCGACGGGAGTTCTTCGCGGTGACAAAAGACTTCGCTGAGAAGTCTTGGCGAAATTCTTGAGTCTTGCTGATAGTAAGTCTTCTGTAAGACTTAGGGAGCTCGAAGAAAGGTCACAGTGATAGACATGAGTCTTGGCAATAGTGTGACTTTCGGTGGAAGCTTTGTTTCAGTATGACGTCTCACCGAAACCGTGGGGTCTTGCCGATAGGTGAAAGGCTTCGGAGTAACATAAGGTTGTCAGCATAAAGTCTTCGCGAGATCGGTATGTCTTGCTGAATGGACTAACTCATCACTATGACTGAAGACTTCGATATGAGTCTCTCCGAAAAGCGAATGTCAAGCCGAATGGAAATCTCATCGGTGTGACTTGTGAACTCGACATGAGGTCTTGGCGAGAACGAAATGTCTTGCCGATGGAATGTCTAATCACTATGACTTGTGCATTTGATATGAGTCTCACCGATAAGGGAAACCTTTGCCGATAGGAACAAAATGGACATCGATGGTTTTGGTATAACTTCTCTGTTGTCTTGTCAACTACTAGAGACTTAAAGCCGATATCGATAGAGAAACTTTGTGGCATCGGGGAGACACTGTGAATGTCTCACTGATATGCCAACTAAGTTGAACACCATTGACCATGAGACCATCCTATGTGGCATCCTGCTAGACCAATCAGCAGAAGCAGTTTTCAAACTGATGACAATTGTATTTTTTTGTAACTGTTGCGACGCTGAAACTGAACAGCTTGTAGGAAAAAATCTGAAACAGGATGGAAACTTTCTTCGATGGAGATCTGGAGGATAAGGATGCACAGAAGACAAAATCAGAATTTGAATAGAATAAAAGTAGATCGATTTTGATTTGAGACGAAGAGGAGTTTATTGAATTTGTTGAGAGCTTTTCTTAGAGAATTTGAACAGTGAATGTTGTAGCTACTGTGAAACATCAAAGTTTTTTTTTATCTGATTGTATGTAATTGTTGTTACTGTAATACAAAGAGATTTAGCTTGGTGTGGTGGGTTTTTTCCCGAAAGGGTTTCCCACGTAAACTTGTTGTTCAATTGTCTTTGAGTTTTTGCTCTATTTCTGTAAATCTTTCATGTGTGTCTTAATTAGATTGTAATTTGAAAATTAAAAGCCCTGCATTGCATTCTTCCCTGTGGTTTTGACATTAGGAAAGTATTTTCCACACCTCTGCTTTCCTTACAAGTGGTATCAGAGCTTGGCCAGTTGTGTTGTCCTTGTGAGTGGGTTGGGTTTTTTGTGTCAATCCTTTTCCAGTCGGAGTTTTGTAGAGTTCTTTTACTTTAATTACAAATTAAGATGGCGAGCACATTCAGAAGGATGGATATAGAGAAATTCAATGGAAGCAACTTTGAGCTGTGGAAACTCAAAATGGAAGATTTGTTAGTAGATTGAGATCTTTGGACTGTTGTGTCTAGAACATTGCCTCAAGGCATGAAGCAAGAGGATTGGGACCTTGCAGATAGAAAGTCTAAAGGGTTGATAAGGCTCTGTTTGGCAGACTCTGTTCTTCTAAACGTGCATCAAGAAAAGACCGCATCTTCCTTGTGGAAAAGATTAGCATCTATTTATCAAGGCAAGTCCTTGGTGAACAAGCTATTCTTGAGGAAGAAGTTGTACTCTTTGAGAATGCAGGAAGGACGGTCTGTTGTTGATCACTTAAATGCTTTCAACATGCTGATTGCTCAGCTGACATCTGTTGATGTGAAGATTGAAGATGAAGATCGTTGCATGTTGTTGCCGTGTTCTCTGCCTGATTCTTGGGATCATCTAGTGATGGCCATTGGGAGTACAACATCCACATTCAAGATGGAAGATGTTGTTGCTTCTCTATTATCAGAAGAAATGAGAAGAAAATCTTCTGAGATGACAAAGGAGGCTCTAGCTATTAGAGGTAGACCAAAGGAGAAAGGCAAGAAGAAGGACAAGAAATCCATATCGAAATCAGAAGAGAGATCAAAGTCTCCTGGCAAGAAGTCAAAGGTGAAGTGTTGGAACTGTGGGCAACCTGGTCATGTCTGAAGGGATTGCAAGGAGGAGAAAAAGAAGAACTCTTCTGGAAATGATTCTTCTCATAGTGATGCAGACGCTTTCATTGCAGCTTTGGCTACACGAGCATCAAATGATGTCTGGCTGATTGATTCTGGAGCATCTTTCCACATGACATCTCATAGAGAATGGTTCATAAAGTATGAAGAATACAACAGTGGAAAGGTGTATTTGGCAAGTGATTCATCTTTGGATATTGTTGGTCATAGAAGAGTCAGAATTCAATTCCCTGATGGAAGAGTGAAGGGAATCAATGATGTGATGCACATACCAGGTTTGGCTCGTAATTTACTTTCTGTAAGTAAGCTGAATGATATCGGAGTGCATGTCACATTCTCTGTAAATAGCTGCAAGATGACTAGAGGATCTATGGTGTTGGCTAGGGGTGCTCGAATTGGTACCTTGTACAAGCTAGATGCACAAGTTATTCAATGCAACAGTGTCTCTGCAAAGTCACTTATGGCTGCTCATGGAGAAAAGAAGGAAAACGTTCCTGATGGTGTAAACTCCATGGAAGTTAAACTTCCAGTAGAGAAGACTATGCTCTGGCATCATAGGCTTGGCCACATTGGTGAGAAAGGTTTAAAAACCTTGAAAAATAAAAACCTGGTAGAAGGGCTTGAAGATTGTAACCTTGAGTTCAATTTTTGCGAACATTGCATATATGGAAAGCAACACCGTGTTTCATTTTATTCCAGTCCTCACAAAACTTCTAATTTGCTTGATTATATACATTCTGATGTGTTTGGTCCTGTAAATGTTCCTTCTCTGTCTAAATCAAGATACTATGTGTCATTTATTAATGATTATTCAAGAAGAGCATTTGTATATTTTTTGAAAAGTAAATCAGAAGTGTACAGTCAGTTTAAGGAATTTAAAAACCTTGTAGAAAATCAGACTGGTAGAAAAATAAAATGTTTAAGGACTGACAATGGCAGTGAGTTCTGTTTAGATGAATTCGAAAGGTACTGTAAAGATCATGGGATCAAAAGACACAAAACTACACCTTACACTCCACAACAAAATGGAGTTCTGAAAGGTTCAACCGGACAATAATGGAAAGAGCACGAAGTATGCTGAGCAACGCTGGCTTGGAGGAGAAATTTTGGGCTGAAGCAGTCTCTACAGCATGTTACTTGGTAAATCGCTCTCCTAACTCTGCTCTTGTTGAGAAGACACCTTTGGAAGCATGGTCTGGAAAGAAGTCCTCTCTTAGACATATTCGTGTCTTTGGCTGTGAGGCATATGCATATGTGCCATTTGAAAAAAGATCCAAGTTGGAAAACAAAGCTGTAAAGTGTATATTTATAGGCTATAGTGCTGGCATAAAAGGATAAAAGCTTTGGAATCCTGAGACTGAGAAGGTTTTGCACAACAGAAGCGTTATCTTTCGTGAGCTGAAACCTTCTACTTTGGATCTTCAGTCAGAGAAGAAATCAGAAAATGAAAAGGATGTAGCAGCAATTCCTCATACACCAGATAAAGAGGAATTGAAAAATCAAAATATACCTGATACTGAGGAGAGCTCAAGCAGTTCTGAAAGTTCTGAAGATGATGAAGAACCACCTCAGCCTCAGCCTATGAGGAGGTCAACTTGTGAAAGAAAGCAACTTGAAAGGTATGGGTTTTCTTTAATTGAGTCTACTTGTGCCTATGCTTTAATTTCTAGCACTGATGAACCTAGGACTGTGAAAGAGGCATTTAAAATGTCTGATTCAAACTCTTGGTTGGAAGCCATGAATGAAGAAATGGCATCATTAGAAAAGAATGACACCTGGAGTTTGGTTCCATTGCCTAAAGGCAGAAAATCTGTAGGCTGCAAATGGATATTCAAAAAGAAAATAGGTCTAGATGGTAGTGTAGAAAAATATAAAGCGAGGCTGGTTGCAAAAGGTTATTCCCAGGTAGAGGGAATTGAATATGGAGAAATTTTTTCTCGTGTAGCTAAGCTGACATCTATTAGATTTCTTTTGTCACTTGCATCAGCATATGATTTAGAGATTGAACAGATGGATGTGAAAACAACGTTTCTTCATGGTGATCTTGAAGAAGAAATTTATATGTCCCAGCTGGAGCACTTCGTGGAAAAAGGTAAAGAAAGACTGGTATGCAAGTTAAAGAAATCTCTGTATGGTTTAAAACGGTCCCCTAGAATGTGGTACCAAAATTTTGACACTTTTGTCTTGTCATTGGGATTTGTAAGATCAAAATATTATCACTGTGTTTATTACAAAGCTGAAAGTGATCAAATTCTCATTATTGCTCTATATGTTGATGATATGTTGTCTATAGGCAATAGTAAGCTAATGATTTTTTATCTTAAGTCCCAGTTGTCTGTAAAGTTTGAAATGAAAGATCTTGGTGCAGCAGGGTATATTCTGGGAATGGAAATAACCAGGGACAGAAAGAATAGAAAACTTTGGCTCAGTCAGAGTAAGTATATCATGACTGTTCTAGAGAGATTTTGTATGACTAAGTGCAAACAGCTAGTTGTTCCAGTTACACAAGGAACGAAGCTATCTGTTGAGGATTGTTGAAAATATTCTTCTGAGATGGAGGACATGACCAATGTGCCTTATGCAAGTGCAGTTGGCAGTCTTATGTATGCAATGGTATGTACAAGGCCAAACATTTCCCAAGCAGTGGGAGTTCTTAGTCGGTTTATGGCTAATCCTGGAAGAACACATTGGGATGCTGTGAACAGAGTGTTTAGATATCTGAAGGGCACTTCAGACTATGCTTTGTGTTACCATGGTAACTTGATTTAATCATAGAGAACTCTCAGTATTTGAGGTTATGTGGACTCTGATTGGGCAGGGGACATTAACAGCAAAAGATCCACCAATCGATATATTTTCATGATGAATGGTGGTGCAGTGAGTTGGATGAGCAAGCGGCAGGCTGTAGTCGCTTTGTCTACTACAGAGGCAGAATACATGACAGCCACACATGCCTGTAAAGAAGCAATCTGGTTAAAACATTTTTGTTCTAACATTGGCTTTGATGCAGAAAAGATTACTATCTACTGTGACAGCCAGAGTGCTATATGTTTGGCAAAGAATCCTACTTTCCATGCCAGGACGAAACATATAGATGTACAGTATCATTCTGTACGAGATATGGTGGAGGATGGGAAGGTCTCCTTGAAAAAAGTGGATACTCTAGAGAATGTTGCAGATGCATTGACAAAGCCTATGAGCATAGACAAGTTCAGGTGGTGTGCCAGTTCGATGGGCCTCTTGGCCCATGTTTTTCAATAGTTTGTTTATGCTATGGAGGTGTCAGTAAGATCTTCGTCAAGTGGGAGTTTGTTGGAATATGTGCCTCAATCCTTACTGACATGGAACTCCTGAAGGGAAAAGTCATTGTGACATTGTTCATGTCTTGGTGACTAATAGTTCTAAAGCTCTTGAAATGATCCTATCGCTGTGACAGGGTTGAAGTATTGCCGACAAAGTCTATCGCTGTAACTTTGTGCTTTCGGCATGACCTTTTGGCGAATGGATTTCTTCGGGTGACATCGTGATCTTATCGAGCTAACTCAGGTGTCGGGGAGAGGTCCCAGCGATTGGTGGATGTCTCACCGATAGCTTAAAGCTATCGGGGTAACACAGAGGTCTCGGGGAGATGTCTCAATGATGCAGCTTGGTCACACCGATGGGAGTTCTTCGCAGTGACAAAAGACTTCATTGAGAAGTCTTGGCGAAAGTCTTGAGTCTTGCCAACAGTAAGTCTTCGGTAAGACTTAGGGAGCTCGGAGAAAGGTCACGGCGATAGACACGAGTCTTGGCGATAGTGTGACTTTCAGTGGAAGCTTTGTTTCGGTATGACGTCTCACCGAAACGGTGGGGTCTTGCCGATAGGTGAAAGGCTTCTAAGTAACATAAGGTTGTCGGCATAAAGTCTTGGCGAGATCGATATGTCTTGCTGAATGGACTAACTCATCGCTGTGACTGAAGACTTCGATATGAGTCTCTCCGAAAAGCGAATGTCACGCCGAATGGAAATCTCATCGATGTGACTTGTGAACTCGACATGAGGTCTTGGCGAGAACGAAATGTCTTGCCAATGGAATGTCTGATCGCTGTGACTTGTGCATTCGATATGAGTCTCGCCGATAAGGGAAACCTTTTTCAATAGGAACAAAATGGACATCGATGGTTTCGGTATAACTTCTTTTTTGTCTTGCCGACTGCTAGAGACTTAAAGCCGATATCGATAGAGAAACTTTGTGGCATCGAGGAGACACTATGAGTGTCTCACCGATATGCCAACAAAGTTGAACGTCGTTGACTGTGAGACCATCCTGTGTGGCATCCTGCTGGACCAATCAGCGGAAGCGGTTTTCAAACTGATGACGGTTGGATTTTTTGTAACTATTGCGACGCTGGAACTGAACAACTTGCAAGGAAAAATCTGAAACGGCATGGAAACTTTCTTCGATGGAGATCTAGCGGATAAGGATGCACAAAAGACAAAATTAGAATGTGAATAGAATAAAAGTAGATTGATTCTAATTTGAGATGAAGAGGAGTTTATTGAATTTGTTGAGAGCTTTTCTGAGAGAATTTGAACAGTGAATGTTGTAGCTATTGTGAAATATCAGAGAGTTGTTTTTTTGATTGTATGTAATTGTTGTTACTATAATACAAAGAGATTTAGCTTAGTGTGGTGGGTTTTTTCCCGAAAGGGTTTCCCACGTAAATCTGTTGTTCAGTTGTCTTTGAGTTTTTGCTCTATTTCTATAAATCTTTCATGTGTGTCTTAATTAGATTGTAATTTGAAAATTAAAAGCCCTGCATTGCATTCTTCCCTGTGGTTTTGACATTAGGAAAGTGTTTTCTGCACCTCTGCTTTCCTTACAATTATTGTATTGTATTGTATTGTATAAAGGTGGAGGTTTGGAAGAAAATTGAATTATTTAAGCATTGATTTAGGTTAACTTTTTTAGATTGTCATTGAATTGTTGTTGGATCTAAAGGCAGGTTGTAGTAGATCGATCAAACTACTATACTATAGATAGATAAATAGTGCCCACTTAAACTGCCAACTCCCACATTTAACTCTTTATTACATAGATATTTAGTGTTCTTAGGTGTCCTTTATTCTTGGAATGTGTTTAGGGAATATAAGCCTAACTAAATAATAATATTTAATTATTTTAGCCACGTGTGAGATGGATAATAGGTGGAATTTGTAATTATTTACTTATTTATTTTGAGGAGGTAGAAAAAAGGTGATTATGATTATTTAATTAAGTGATGGACTTTAGGTGGAGGGGATTAGACTAGGTGATGATATTGGTCAATTAGGACTACACGAAAATGATTAGGCTTGGATGATGGAATTGGTCGATTACAGTCAAGTGATAGATGACTTAGAATATTTTAGGTGTCTACACATCTTATTATTGACCCTCCAAAAATATGCAAAACAAGATTTGCAAGCTTTTATTAATTTTAGAAACCAAATTGTTTGTTTATAACTCACAAAGATTTTTACAATTTTAGAAAAATAAGCTATCCAAAACTTAATTTTGACTACAAATATGAAACCCTTGTGAAATTATAATGAATATTAAAAAAATGTCAATTTTTGACAAATGAGTGAAAGTTATGCCACGTCAAAAATTGCACAAATTACACTTATTTCATAGGTCTAAAAAATAGCTAAAATTTTATTATTTTGAAATCATCTTTACACCAAAGTGTTGGTAACATAACCAAATTTTTGTCTCCTTTCACTTGAAAATTTGACTCCCCGTTTGCAAGTTATGACAAAAAGAAAATGGCCCCCCTTGCAAATATTAGAAAAACCTTGATGTTAAAAAATAAGCAGTAGCTTAAATTTAATGGTTTGAGTTTTTTATTTAAAAGGTAGCCTACCATCAAAATTTGTCATTGACCAAGATGAGGGTTTTTGTCAAAAAACTTGATTGAAGCCACATGCAGAATGTTGATCGGGTCTACCACCGTGTGAGTATGTACCAAGCAAGAGGCCATGTGATTACATAGACACCAATAAGCCATAGATGGTGTTATTAATGCCTGAAAATGAGGTAGACAATGGATGGAGCCTTGGGAGGAAATATTTACTAAAAAGGTGGAAATTCATGTAAGCCCATGTGGAGGAGTTGACACCTAATGTGTGGGGGTCTTTGACCAAGCAATGATGCCAAGTCATTAGGTTCTTATTGAGCAGATAAAGGCAAGTGGAGTTGCCTAGAACAAGTAGTCACACATTGGGAAAAGTTGTCACACCATCCACCAAAGCAACAAATGGATATATTTGCACCTTCATGAGATTGTTATCTCATTTTCCTTCACAGATCTAAGGAATGATCGCTTGATAGAGAATACTAGATTAATAGGTGAACAAAAAACACCCACATGTGAAAAAAGTGCAAGTTGATGCTTTGAATAAATAACCTACAACAAACAAAAAAGATACCTTTATATTTGGAGGTTATGGTAGGTGAAATAGTTGCAAATTATTAAATGCTTCCTTGCAATCCCTTTTCCTTTGACAACTTCGACGTTCGTGCCTTCTCCAATTCAAATCCTAAAAAATATTATGCTTGAAAGAAACTTAATCAAAATCATCTTTCTAGATCTACCACATTAAGAAACATTTCTACTAGACATTACATCTTTTTTTGTAGAATCTCATCTTGCACATTTGGATGACACTAATGAGGAGATTCATCTCCTCTATGATGTCAACTTCAATGAAGTTGTATTATTATTTCCATCTTCATATATTGCTCTTTCCTTATCTACATCAACTTCTATCATGAAAGATTCTATAGTTATTCATGAGTTGACATATCCAACTCAGTCATCATCTATGTTGACATAATTTGTAGTAGTATCAGATTCTCATTGGTCTAGTTGTTGCCATACATCTATAGTTCATGTTTTGGAATTTTATATGGTACTTGATCCATCTTATCAACATTTTTCACACATCACTATTGGCTTGGATATCTTTAAACATCATTCAAATTTATTAGGTGGCATCCAAATTATTTCTAGGCATGTGCATGCCCCCTTGACCTACTCCAACCTTCTTGTAGTTCGTACTACCATTGTTGGACTCACATATTGTGTTGTTGATTGGTACAACTCATAACATTCAAGGGTTTCATGGTTATTTTGCTAAAGATGATCTTTTGAGGGTGCGAACTGGTTGATCCTTTACACACCTATGAAGAATCCAAGTCGTGGATGCACAGTCACTTAGGACACCACACCCATTATCCACACCTACATATCATTTATGCCTTGGACCAATCTTTCACGAGCATGAAACAACCTTCCACTAGTGAACAAAATTTGAGCATAATAAGATATCTATCATATATAAATAAGTGTGTAAATACAATTATGAACCTTGCATATATAGGTAATGATGAGGAGGTGAGAAGGTAGGAGTGAAACTCTAACTACCCCTTCAAAGGTGCAACACTTATGATCTCACTTGACAAGTGTGTGAGCAAGTGGCAAGTATGCATGCAATAAGTGTCTCAAATTATGAGGACACATGTCTCAACCATATGAAGTGAGAGAAGAGCATAAAATACCTAAGTAAACTTAAGCTAAGTGTGAATAGATTAATCCTAGAAAGGTGATATCCTAACTAGATATGTAAAGACACTATTTAAACTAACAAATAGTAGAGCCTCATACTCTACTAAATTATTAGTACACTCAAATCACAATTTAAATGATGATTTAGATGACTTGGCTTTAGGAGAAATGTGAATGATCCCATCTCTAGCACTTTCTTTGAAGCTTTAATGGCATAAATTTGCACCCCTTGCAAATTCCCCATTTTCATACCCTTCACCTTATAAAATGTAATTTTGATGATGTGATCTTGACATCCACCACCTTTCCCTATCCACCCAATAACCTATTTTCATGGTGGTGGAGGAATTTTGTTAGGGATGTGCGTGCACCACGTAGACGTTTGTGCACCACGATGTTGTCCAGACAGGATTCTTGCCTCTAGAATCTACATAGGTGTTATGTTTCTCCATTGGACGTGAATTGTAACGCCTACTACCCCCTTGACCGACGTAGAATGGATCCTTTGCCTCCATTTTTCCTTTCAAATTTCCTATTCCTCCATTCCATTCAACTTTTACACACTTCTAGGATCAATTCACTCTAGGATTCAATCTACACACTCATCTTCACACTCCCAAGCTCTATTATAGCTACAAGCTACTACTTTCTTGGCTCCTCCTCTCTGTTGTTGTGATAGTGTTGGTGTTGGAGAAATTGCAAGCTCATGCCTTCCTCTACTTGCCTTGAGAGCACATGGTTGTGAAGGTGATATCCACCATTAGCACTCACTTTTGCATCATCATACTTGCATAGTATTATATTGTGTTTTATGTATTGTTGGTGCTTCCATTTCCAATACAATTTCTTTATCATTTTATGCATTGTTGCTATCTGGTTCTCCATGGAGGTGGAAACATCAAAGTGGGGGACTAACTGAGGCAATCCTATAAACACAACTCCAACATTTTCCTTGGTCTTGTGTGTATGTACTCTCGTGTGGAGCTCTTCAAAGATTCAAATCTCGGATAGAAAGGTCTACTCTTCTCACTTCCTTTATCAATTCAAGCATATCTAGTTAAAGTATTCTTCTTGTTGTACTTCATTTTCATACTTTCTTTACATTCTATTAGCATAAAATATATTACTCAAGTTGTTAGTTTGGTTCCTTGTGTTTTTATCTACTTTAGAATTCCTCTGTCTGTACAGATGCTAGTGCCCCACTAAGACACTAGCACGCCGTGTTGGAGTTCATGTCCTATGTTGCCATCCTTAGGCAGTGAGTTGTTTGGGCTGTAGATTAAACTCAAGAATTAGCTCATTTGAATCCCTGAAACATTCAGGTTAGTAGAAGGACAGTAGCAATCAAATTACTCTTCCTTTTTTACCTTAACCGCTTAACCTTTCTGAATCATTTAGCAAGCTTGAGGTAGATCAAGGCAACCTATTGCCTAGGACCCTCTTGTGACCTAGGGTCTCAGAGTAGTCAGTCCCCCTCCTCTACATTTTGGTGAATCCGACATGAACTATTTTGGTTATGTTTTGTAGTGTTGAAGGAACCTTCTCTTGTATTCTAAGCGTGTTGTAGGTTTGTGTGTTGTAGAACACATAGCCTTTCAACCCAACCTATGACCCCTAGTGACATAGTTAGAAGGATCCCTAGACATTAGGAAGCGAAATCTAGATAGGTCACCGTCTGATTACTGAGCCTTTGGGGTACCCTGAGAAAGTCCTCTTGAAGTACGTAAACATGGCCTCTTTTATGCATCTCCCTATTCCTCCTACCCAACCTGTGAATGGATCACCCGCTATAAATTTTACATCGCAGGACCTACCTGTGAACATGTGAACAGGGAGCCTTCTCCTTTGTACATTCCTGCTCACATCAATGGGAACATCGTGATTGGTGTTCTGGTTGATCCCACATGTTGTGTGAATGTTATAACAAAGGAGAATCTGTTGATAATTTTCTTGTATAAGGATGGGTATGATGAATCAAAGAGCACAATACGTACATATGATGGACTCATGGTCCCTCCAATTGGTTTCATCTCTCTCTCAATCCTAGTAGGACCCATGATTTTAGATGCTCCTTTTGATACATCCTAGAGTCAGAATTGTTCAAAGTGAAACTAGGCATCCCATGGCTAGTTTCCATGAATGCAGTCGCTTTGATAATTCATGTGTTTAAAGTTTTCTCATGAGGGCTCTATGCATGTTATGCACAACACTAGGTATAAACCTCTAGTGTCACATGGGGGCTACTCGTTAGATCACTTTTGGCTGCCACGGTTGGTCTACTTCCTCCAAGGATGGACTTGTGTATCGCACCCATGTCAAATACAAGAATGAGGGCATAACTCACTGAAGGTGACCTACCCTCTCTCCTTTTACACCATTTTAGTCAAAGGTTTTATGATCGCGTAGCAGTAGGCTACCTCCTCCTCTCAACAAAAGGGGAAGGGGAAGTCTTCTCATGCCCAAGATACTTCCTTTTCTTTTGTTGTTCTATCTGCTTCTACCTCTCACCCTGCTATGGCACCTTTGACCTCTGCTCCCATGCCTCACATGGGGAGTCTGATGGTGCTTGCTGGAAAAAGGCCAAGCGCTAAGTATTTGAACTTCCTATCTTGCTCACGGTGTTGAGGCTCGTTGTCTATGGTAAGGGCAAGGGCTCTCATGGAGTTTCCCTTATGTCTTGGCCTCTGCGGCCTCCTATCGCTCTTGTTGCCCAGATAGTGGATGGGAAGAGGCCTGCCACTGAGGCACCTATGTTTGATTCTCCACATTTTTTCGTTTCCACTCTTGTGCTTCCTGCTCCTACTATCGTCTAGGAGGCTTCCCTTCCATTGAAAATGGTTGTGGAGGGCACACCTATGGCAAAACAAGATCCTCTCGTTCCTTCTCAAGTAGCGAGTTTGGAGTTGACGAAATCGGCTTGCGCATGAGCGTAAGTGCCAAAGGAAGGCTCTACTACTAAGAAAGTTTCCTCATAGAAGTCAAAAGGGGAGCCTGCAACTCTTGTTTCGACACCTCCTACTATGCCTCTTTCTTATGTTCCTTCCATTTTAGTTCTGGTCACCTCAGTTTTGCTTATGACTCTTCTCGTGAATGTTGATGACCCTCACCCCAAAAGGGTGCAGGTGTTCATCACTCCCTTGGTAGATCCCCCTCTTTTGATGTCCCTTCTAGACATCCCTCCATTTTCCTGACCCATGGACATGTTGAACACCATGGTAGTGTCCACTGTGGCCTTGCCCTCTTCCTCCTCACCTTTTGCTTCTTCTGTGGGGATCTCACATCCTCCATTGAAGCGTAAGTTGAAGGATGACCTTGCTTCCAATGGAGGTCAGAAGAATGGATCACCTTCTTTGGGAGATGGTTTTACTTTGGCTTGCACCATCCTTATGACAAAGGTAGCCCCGATGTCTCTTGAGTTTTTCAATGTCTCCTTTGATGAGATTGATGGTGGATCTCGGGTGCCTCTTTCATCTCTCACTCAATTAACACATGGAACTCTTGTTAAGTGCATGTTTAACTTAGTTGATGATGTCCTAGCTCTGTCAGCGATCTTTACGAGATTGATGAATTTTAGCTCACAAGATTTGAGTGAAGAAGACCTTTAGGGGCATTTTTCCTTAGCTCTTGTCGTAGGATATTTGGACGGTGCTCCCCTTGCTATCCCACCCTTGTAGGCTCATCCACCCTCCCCTTATGATGATCTAGATTGGGAGAACGATGAACTCCTGGTTGATGAGGACTGGGAGGGTACCTCTTCTTTAGCTATAGATTAGATTTGTGTGTGTGTTGTGTTTCCCACATGCTTTTTTTTATGTGTTCCTGGAGGACCCTTATCACCCTCGTAGGTGCTTGGATACAAGAGTGAAATTATGTCGTAAACTTCCTCTATATGTTGCATCATTCTTCTATATGTTGTATCTTAATTTTTGGCAATTGGGGACGATGGAAAGTGTTGGGAGCATTTATGCTTCCCTTCCATGTTGACCTAATGTTTTATCTTTATTTTTTTTTCAGGTACTCTTCTTCAGATCTGGGAACTTTGGGGACTATTGATCTTTCATTCACACATATATCATGGGTTACCTATAAGAACTGGTCTAATCCCAAACTCTCAGATCCCCTTGTCTCTTGATTTCTTTATCTTTGCTTATTTATATTTGTTTATATTTCTCTCTTCTTTTATTGCTTCTTGATGTTGTGGTGCCTATGTGTTGTCCCTCACATGCACTACAACATTTCCATGTCTACATCTCGTGATGTATTGTGGACCACAACATCTCTACATCTCTTCTTCCTTTCCTTAGGATGTCATGTGCTCCTTCAGTTTGGATGCACCATCCTAAGGGGGGGCTCCTACTTCTCTAATTTTCAATAAGGTGTATTTAGTGGCCAACGAATCCCTTGCCGAAATTTTTTACACTTTTTAAAAACCACATCCTTCGATAAGGATCCCGTTAGCGAGAGTTTCTTTTGAAAATGAATTTGTAGCAAAAATAATTAGAAATATTTCCTTTGAGAAGGCCATTCTTTTTTTTGGATTCCTTGACGAAAGATAATCTTTCAAATGGATTCCTTGATGACAAGATTGTTTGCGAAAATGTCATTGCTTTTCAAATGGAGCATCCTTTTACGTGGGCCCCTTGCAATCTTGAAGGGTTCTCGAGGGACCCATTTGAAAGCCTCTCCTTCAATTGTTTGTTCTGAATCATGATTTTCTGTCTGCATGACTTTTGATTTCCTAACAAGTTTTATCTACGGATTAACATGTTACTTTGTAGGATCGAGCACCTATGAAGTTGCTTTTACAATCAAGCTTGGAGGATCGAGCACCTAGTCAAGCTTTCCTTGTAGGACCGAGAACTTGTAAGGACCAATCAGACTCTATGGAGCCTTTCATTTCCAACCCCCAGGACCTAGCACATGTGGCACCTCCTTTGCAAGACCAAGCACCTATAAAGCACTTTCATTCTGTAGGATTGAGCACTTGTAGAACCTTTATTCACCCTCTGTGGGACTGAGCACCCATGGAGCCAATTATGTAGGACCGAGCACTTGCATCACTTTTGTTCAAATTTCTATAGGACTGAGTACTTGTGGATCCATCTCTCCTACACATCCAAGCATGTCAGATTGCAGTCTACTTCCTCGACAGTTCAAGTATACATTTTTTAGCTTTTTATTTGCTTTACCTCACATTCACTAACGCATATGCTCGCTAAAGTGAGGGAAAAATGTAATGGCATGAATTTTCACCCCTTGCAAATTCCCCATTTTCATACCCTTCACCTTAGAAAATGTAATTTTGATGATGCAATCCTGATATCCGCCACCTTTCCCTATCCACCCAACAAGTTGTTTTCGTGTCGGTGGAGGAATTTTATCAGGGACGCATGCACCGCATGAAAGTCCTGACATGATTCTTGCCTCTTGAATCTACAGAGGCATTATGTTTCTCTATTGGATGTGAATTGTAACACTTACTGTCCCCTTGACAGATGTAGAACGACTCCTTTGCCTCCATTTTTCCTTTCAAATTTCCTATTCCTTCATTCCATTCAACTTCTACACACTTCTGGGATCAATTCACTCTAGGCTTCAATCTACACAGTCATCTTCACACTCCCAAGCTTTGTTGTAGCTACAAGCTGTTGCTTTCTTGGCTCCTCCTCTTTGTTGTTGCGATAGTGTTGGTGTTGGAGAACTTGCAAGCTCGTTCCTTCCTCTACTTGCCTTAAGAGCACGTGGTTGTGAAAGGTGATATCCACCATTAGCACTCACTTTTTCATAATCATACTTGCATAATAGTATATTGTGTTTTGTGTATTGCTTGGTGCATCCATTTACAATACACTTTCTTTATCATTTTTTGCATCATTGCTATCTGGCTATCCGTGGAGGTGGAAACACCAAAGCGGGGGACTGATTGAGGTAGTCCTCTAAACATAGCCCCAACATTTTCCCTGGTCTTGTGTGTGTAGGTACTCTTGTGTGGAGCTCTTTGATTCAACTCTTGGATAGAAAGGTCTGCTCTTCTCACTTCCTTTGTCAATTCAAGCATATCTAGTTAAAGTATTCTTCTTGTTGTACTCCATTTTTGTACTTTCTTTACATTCTGTCATAGCATAAAATATATTAGTGAAGTTGTTAGTTTGGTTCCTTGTGTTTCTATTTGTTTTAGAATTCCTATGTTTTTTACCGACACCATTGCCCCATTGAGACGCTAGCGCGCTACACTAGAGTTTGTGTCCTGCGTTGTCATCCTTAGGTAGTGAGTTGGCTCAACCACAGATTAAACTTTGGGAATCACCTTGTTTGACTCCTTGAAACATTTAGGTTAGTAGAAGGATGATAATCAAATTACTCTTCCTTTTAGACCTTAATCACTTAACCTTTCTGAATCATTTAGCAAGCTTGAGGTAGATTAGGGCAACTTGTTGCTTAGGACCCTCTCGTGATGTGGGGTCTCAGAGTAGCTAATCCCTCTCCTCTACAAAATCATGCCCTATCAAATGCACATCCTATACTTCATTTAATGATACATTATGATCCATAAGGTCACATGAATAGTCATGAAATCCACCCACTCTATTGATCTCAACCCTAAATTTATCCATGTATGTATCAATGTAGAAAATGGTTTGATAAAGATTAGTAGGATACTCAATAATGTTTTGATCCCTTGGCTTTTTGTCTAGTCTTTTGTCTTACACAAGTCCCATTCATAGGGATCATAGCATAAGAATAATCCATCTGAATACTTCCCCCACAAAAATATCCATCTTATTGACAATAACATACCATATTAGGGTGGGATATCCATTATTGTCAAATTCGTCTTGCATTCCTTTTCTAGGTAGGTTACTAGTTTGAATTCAAGATCCTTCATGATTCTAAATCACTTGTAAATGCATACAATTTGTTGAAGCTTCGGAATCAATCATACATTTCCTTACTAACTTATTGTTTATGAAAAGTGTAACATAGAAAGGGTCCACCTAAGATGGGCATTTTCTCAAGTGGTTATGTCTTGCCACTTTTGCTTCTTTATTATGATTTTCATTGTGACCTTTGTTGCCACCATCTTGAATTGCAAGTGTGTCACATATCAAAGCTATTTCTTTGTCCTTATTTTATCTACATCATCTCCTTTGATGGCGCTAACACTTTGATTTGGCTTAGTACATGGTCCATGTCTAATGGAGTGTACTTAGGTAATAGTATATTCATTAGAAAATTAATAACATGAGAAGAGAGTGTATGATATACAATACATTATTTTTCTTCAACTTTTTCATCTATCATAGGTGCTTTTAAGATATGCCTTCTTGACATTTGGATCCCTTATTTTCATACCTCAAACCTTAATGTATTTTAATCTTCATTTTTAGTGGCCTCTTTTTTCTTTGCATTATTCATTTTACCTAGCTAGGGACTTTGTTCCTTATCCTTATAGATTTTCCCACCACAAGACCTCCCATCTGAGTCTTATTGTTCCCCAGATTGTAGTCACTCTTGACCTAAGTAATTATTGTGTTAGTCAAGGCTCAAATTTCTTCATCAAAAGTCCTTCTTAATTGGAAATTTATAAGTGTCCACACTATGAATTATGAATGTGATACTCTTTAACCTCTTCATCGAAAAAGACCTACTCACATGGTGAAGGCATTATGCATTCCTCCTATCTTATACATCCTACTCTTGACCATTCTCCTCTACACAAGAATAATATACCTCATACAACAACCTTAGGATGATACATATCGATGTTTTAATGACCATGATTTGAATTAGACTTATGGATGTTGTAACTACACTCATCACAATTAGATCATTAGGGATAAAGATGGTTAAATCTACAACACGCTCCAATAAAGAGTATAGCATTCATAAAGCTAGGCACCAAGGAGTATCCTCTATCTTGCTGACATCAAGCCTTTTGAATGGTTTTGGAATATTTTTATTTTCTTCTCATATGGATGTTGTGCCAATGGTTTTTGTTTCTTCCTAGTATTGTAGAGTTGGTCAAATAGCTTGCGTAACCTCTCATTTATGTCGTGACTATATTTCATTATTCAAACCTTTATCATTCATGCACACCTTGTTATTAAGATCCTTCAAGGAATACATTACTTGACCCATCTTGTCTTTAGCAATAGGGTTTTGACTACTTTGACCATTATCATTTGACAAGATCTTCACATTTCTCCTTTTGTTCATTTTTTCAGAAGCTCTCAATATTAGATGCAATTTTGGATGCATCTCTTAATTTCTATGGTTTTTATCTTTAAATAAATACCCTTTTTTTTGTCACACACATTGCAATACATGACCAAACACATGGATTCATTTGGTTTCATGTGATTTAGAATTTTGGAAATTAACTTGGTAAATCTCATGTTGAAATTTGATGTAGATTCACTCGATCCTTTTGATATATTTTGTGAATTCATTTATTGTGAACTTGGGATCATTGTTGTCCCCATGCCACTCTCTAAAAATATTCAAGAAATCTTACCAAGACTCAATATTGGAATCAAGGAGGCTCTTATACTACTCTCTAGCTACATCATCAAGTGACTGAACACAACTTCATCAACACATGTCCTTATCCTCAATTCCATAATCATCAAGGAGGTTATTAAAAGATCTAATATTATCCTCTTTAGAGATATCATTATTTTCTTGAAATTTCATAAGTTTAGACCTTACCTCTACAAGTATTGTGTTTGGATAGATCATGGTACCCCAACAAAATTCAATTGTTTGTACCTTTCTAGATTTAAAGGAGGCCTAGAAAGAACCTATATTCTATTGTCTCAAAGTTTCCTTGTCTTCTGTGACCCTATTGGTCCATATTTTTGAGGTCTTCTAATCTTCTTCTCAATTCTTCTACATCCCTCTCAGCTTCTAACTTGGCCAACTCAACTCTTAGATTGACCACCTCTTAGGTTAGGTATGCATTCTAATCACTACGTTCCAACCTTGCTCTAGGCTATCATCTTGGATTCTTGTCTTTGGTATCTTGATACTTCTCATAAAATTTATATTATACATTATGCCGATTTTCTTTGCACTAAAGGGGACACCCTTCTTCACCTTTAGGTCTAACTAGTAGTCCAACAAATGTAGCATTTATTTTGTTCCCAATTTAGTTGTAATGGCCTCATTAAAATGAGCCTCAACTTCCACTTGATTTCTTTCTCTTTCAAGAGCATTAAAAAAATTCATGTTTAAGGTTGTGCTATGCTTCAATACTTTCACATATAGTCACATTACGAGTATATTTTTCACTATGATAAGAGGTTTGATTATCTCTAACATTATTAAATATGGAATTTAAAAATATTACCTATATTTTTAGGCTTCCATGTCTTTGTTCCTTGTTATGTGTTTTTCCAACTGACTTCTTTTCTATATTTTTCTTATATAATGATCTTCTTCCCTGCATTTTACAATCTTCAATTGTAATTTGGATTTATTGATAACAAAGTCAAGACCCCTTGCCATGAAATAAAAAATGGAGAAGGATAAGCATATAAATTTATCAAGATAAACTTTTCTTAACAAAGATGAAGGAAGGTTCCCATTGGAGTCACCAATCTAAATTGATGTTCTTTTCTATATTAAACCCCGACTCTAAAGCTCTTACCAAAATGTTGATAAAGTGAAAATTTTACTAAATTGTAAGGAATTGGTTTTCAAACTAGGGATTGAAAAGATCAACAAATAAGAGGATTATAAACCTCTTTTTCACTTTGAGCCCTACCAAGCACAAGAGGGTAATCCTATTGATATTTCATGGATATTACAATTAAGTAAACTTAGGTGAACTTTCAAACAAAGATGGCTCTATATTCAATTTTGACTATTATTCTTTGTTGAAGGTTATAATGCATTGAAAGTGTAGATCTCTAACTTAGTAAATTAGGTACAATGCTACAACTAAAAATAAATCTTGGTCACATACCTCAATAAATATATTAATTTTTAGTTGCTAAAATCACCATTGACCTAGTACAATGCATCATATATAACTCTCTAGGGTTGTTAACAAGCATATAATCACAATAGTTTTAGCAAAAAATCATAGTAGTGAGCTATGTATAATGATGGAACAAATAAATATAGAAATGAATAAACATTTAAATGATTTTTCTTGAGTTAAATGGTGTGATGTTTAGCCTTCTACCATGAGACCAATGCCTAATCCTGCAACACATGGTATACCCTAAATGGACACCTTCATAACACTGCAAACCCTTACATTTTTAGATGGATTTGATTTATTTGGCTTTGTCTTACAAAGCTCAAACCCTCAAATACCCTTTATCCCTCATAATGCAATCTCATCGTAATAATCCTTACTTGATTTTAAAGCTTCATGTACTAGTTTGAAAGGTTTTCACATAGCATACATATGCATATAATGAATTTTTTTACTACGCCCCTTGGATGACAACTAACAATACAAAAAACAATAAATATGTATTTAGGGTTTCTTTGAATTCCCTAAAGCTCTAATAGATTTAAGAAAATAAATTGCAAGGAAAGAATACAGTTATGCCTTATATTGTTTTTTTGAAAAATATTTACAATACCATTACAAATGACCAACACAAGTTCAAAAATTTGAGTTACAATTGTATACAAATATTACACACAAAACACAAGTTAACCTAGATGAATTTTTCCATACAAATGCAAAAAACCCAACCCTTTATAATGCATAACAAATGCACTTACATAGATTTGGAACTAGGGCACAAAAAATATGGTCAAAAGAGGATGTAGGGAGGAATCATGCTATTGTCATCACAAAGTGCATCTTCTAGCCTCAAAAATGTCATCCCAAGGTTGAAGAATATGCCAATTGTGACCAAAATATGATCTTGAAGAACTACAATTAAATTTATCACTAATTGACATTTATATTTGTGCCTAGAAAGCCCAAAAAATCTATGAAAATTGCTACAAAAATCATCCCAAAAGACATGAAAAATTGATTCCTACAAGATATGACCACCTATATAATAATTTTGACATGGCTATGAAGTCTTTGTTTGTTGAATCTACATAGTTAATGAGTTTGAATCAAAACTACATAGTTGAATCTTGATATTAATATCATAACTTGACACACTACAAAAATTATCTCATACTTATTAATTGATGAGCTAAAAGGGCTCTATGATGAATGGTTCATAAGACATAAAAAATGTTAAAAGTTTTGCAAATGGGACTTAGCAAGCTAAGTGCGATTTGTTAGCTCTCAAAAATGTAGGTTTGAACCACGAAAGGTTGCCAAGCTTTCACAACATTTTAGGGTAACAGACAAGGTCAAAATATTTAGACCTTCTACTCTTCAGGTGCTGCTAGACCTAGGCGGTGTACCTATATGAATTGGGTAGACTTGATGTGCTTATCTTTCTTGAAATGTTTTGCCCACAATGGCAGATGGGAGTGGACAAATGAATTCAAACTTGATACAAATAGCAATAGCAATCTTCTAAATCTAAATCCTAAAAGGCTCAATTAACAGATGTAAAGGAAATAAATGAATCTAAATGGTGAAATGCATAAACAAGTGCCTTATTGGGTATGCAGAGTCAAATGAAATAGAAATGGGCAACTTATTTCTAGAGAAAACTCAAATTGTTTAGCATATGATTTGTTTATAACTTGTATAAATATGTAGGATTATGACTACTGAGCTCTACTTTAATAATCTAGATGAATCTCCTTGATTACTGTGATCAACTAAGAGGATTTAATCTCTCCTTCAAAGAACCAATCAATTAATCACACAGATACAACAAATGTGAACTGATAAATTGAAAATAAACTTGTTATATCAATTTAGACAACCAGAAAAATCAACTTGGAGACAGCTTAGTAATACTTTTAATAAATCTAACAGACCATTAACACCAGAAATGAGCTGCAACATCAACTGATTCTCATTAAAATCTCCATTTTGAAATCATACATCATAGTCTATGTTTTTTGGAAGAAAAAAAATCTATCCAACTGTATATTCTCTACCTTATCTACTCCAAAAATCTGAAAAAATCCCCTTATTCACAATCGGGAATGAACATTTATACACCAGCATCTGAACAGGCACATCATTTCATATTCTAATGTCAGCAAATAGTTGCAATCGGGCAAATTAATCATCACTGAAACAGTCACTAAGACAACACAGTAAGTATGCCGAAGGCAATAATATCGTTGGTCATCCCATGCTCCTATTCACTTTCACCATGACCCTTTGTTATCGGGGAGATATCCTGCAGATCGCCCTATGTCTCACTGAGACATACTTTTCTGTCATATTTATTCCAATCGCTGAGACATAAGAATATCTCTCACCGATGTGCTCTTTTTGTTTCATCTGCTTCGCTGTGACTTTATGATGTCGGTGAGAGGTCACACAAATCACTTCATGTTTCACCGAGAGCCATCCCTCCATCCTATGTCGCCGAGACAAATCTATTCTCTCACCGAAATGTAATCTTCTATCTCATGCAGTCGCCATGACTTACTGTTATCAGGGAGACCTTATATAGAATACCTTTTGTTTTACTGAAAGCACCGAGTTCACACCTGTTCGCCAAGAGAAAGAAATTCTCACACCGACATAATCCCCATGCACATTATCGGTGAGACATATCAATGTCGGGGAGACCTCTCGTAGAATGCTTTGAGTCATACCGAAAGTATTCATCTAAACTGAGTCGCTGAGACAAGATCATACTCTTGTTGACAAGGTCCTTCATTGTTTTCCATCGACGAGACCGAAGGTCACTCGCCGAGACCTCTTATCAAGAACCTTAACTCATATCGATATGTTCCTTCCATCCTTAGGTCGCCAAGACAATGCCAACCTCTCGCGGAAAACCATCTCCCATTCGCTTTCACCAAGACAACTCAAAATCGGGGAGAGGTCCCAAAGAATCAACTAAGTCATACTGAAACATCCCGAGCACACCAGTTCGCCAAGACGACACAAACCTCTCGCCAAAATTCATTCATTAGACTCTGTCGGCAAGACCCAACTGGATCGCCAAGACTTTACATCGAAGCTCATAAGTCATACCAAAGGGTTCTCTTAGTTGTCGGTCGGTGAGACATATTGAAATCGCTAAGACCTCAGCCCGACAGCCAAACTCATGTCGATATGCCTATCCAAATGCGGGTTGGTAAGACAAAAGATACTCGCCAAACCATAATACCGAAAGCAACCTATTTGGCCGAAGTGAATCCTTAATGTGCTTGTCGTTGAGACCAAAAGAATTCTCCAGGACCTTATATCGACACTGCAACTCTTGCCGATGAGTATTCTCCTCAGTCGTTGAAACAATGAAAGAGTCCCACCGAAAGGTGAATGCACATGACCTATGATCGCCGAGACATCAAAGAAGTCTTGTTGATAGACCTGAAGCATACAAATGTTAGCACAAAAATAACATGGGTCGGGGAGACAACCATGAACCTACGCCGATAGGAACTGCAATATGGAAAATGCATGACCCGATGGATTTTGTGGGGCTACATGGGAAAAATGCAAGAAAAATGTACTTGTGGTGGGACTTATTTGGAAAAATATGAATGTGAACAATATGTAAAATCATCAGATTTTTACAGTTCCAACAGTGGCTTCGTCTGGGGATGAATGATAGTAAGATCATTGCAAGGATCCAGAAGTTTGGGTGAGCAGACCAGACACAAAATGATGAGTAGTGAGCAGAAATGGAAAGAATGGCAATGGAAACGAATGGAAAGTGAATGCAAAATGGAGATGGAGAAAACCTTAAACTACTGTACATAGAAAATTATTTTGAAAGAAGGAAAATCAGGATTGTCCATGTACTGGCAAGTCCTGTTCCTTTTATTTCCTAAGCTACTGTGCATGGAAAATAATTTTAAAGAGGATCATCAAGAGTTTTCCATGCACTGGCAACCCTTAATCCTCTGTGTTACTTGAGAAAAAATGTTTCAAAAATTTCCCATGTATAGGCAACTCCTGATTTTCACCGGCCATATTCTGTAAATAGTATGAATCTTCTCCTTTCTTTCCAACAACAACAAAAGGTCCCAGCCACAAAGCTTCGAATTTCCCATGTTTTCCCTTCTCCTAGCACCTTGCATTCCACATTAGCACTAGATAACTTTCTTCAAATTTCCTATTCTTTGCTTTTTTGTCAAATAGATATTTCATTTGTGTCTGTAACTTTATGTTTTGATTTTGGGCAACTCTCCTTATTTCATCAAGTTCAGCTAGTTGCTCCATTCTTTCCTCCATAGGTTCAGGAACATCCAAATCTTCCTGAAGGACAAACTTGTAGACTGGTAACAAATTCTGCAAAGGCATCCTGGCTTGTGTTCCATACACTAATTCGAATGGGGACTTCCCAATTACCTTCTTTACAGTGATTCTATCAGCCCACACAGCCAGTCTTAATTTTGAATCCCAAGCCTTTTTGTTCTGACCTAACATTTTTCTTATAATCTTCAGAAGAATTTTATTGCTAGACTCAGCTTGACCATTAGCCTGTGGATGGTAAGGGGCTGCATAAGAAATGGCAATACCATATGTGCTACATAAATTTTTGAATTCATCTGATCTGAAACACATCCCATTATTAGTGATCAACCTCAGTGGTGTACCAAATCTGGTAATAATATTATCCATTAGGAACTGTGTCACCACCTTACTTGTGGCCTGTTTAGTTGGGACCGCCTCTACCCATTTGGTAAAATAATCAGTGGCCACCAGTATCCATCTATGTCCACCACTTGATTTTTCTTGTACCTCTCCAATGAAATCAATTCCCCATTGATGAAAAGGGGCATCAGCCTGCAAGGGTCAAAGTGGCAGAGCTCCCTGATACTTCAATTTTCTAGAGAATTTCTGGTAGGCTTCACATTTTCTTACATATGTAAAAGAGTCATTAAAAACCTTTGGCCAGAAATAACCTGCCCTAAGAATTTTATGCACAGTTGTCTTGGCTGAGTAATGTCCTCCACAAACCCCTTCATGCATTTCACTTAGGACATGTTTGGCCTGAGATTCATCAAGACATAACAACAGTATACCATCCCTACTCTTCCAAAATAGATCTCCATCCATGAAAACATGTTTAGATGCCTGCAACTTCAGAGTTCTTTTCTGGTTGTCATTCAATCCCTCTGGACACTTCATGTATTTAAGATAATGCATGATATATGTATACCATGGAGTATGTCCAATGCTTGCAACTACAGTCTCTCCTATATTGCAAATTTGATTTGCTTCAATGTTCACTTCTGTCATTAATTTAGCCAAGCCCTGACCTCTTACTAGTTTAGTAATCTGTATCTCCATGTAAAACTCTTGGATTTTGTTAATCCATTTGCATCTTTTTCCTGTTACTTCAGACTGTGTCAGAATATCCTTAATAGCTGCATGAGGAACATAAGCAACCACCTTTGCTCCAACAAGATATGGCCTGAAATCTTTTACAGCTTTCACTAATGCAAATGCCTACTTTTCCATTATGTCATATTTTAATTCAGACCCCTGTAATGACTTACTGAAGAAAGACACAGGCTGTTCATAACCATTCTCATTCTTTTGTAACATAACAACAGCAATAGTGTGCATTGAGGCAAATGAAAATATCTGGAAAGGCTTTGCAAAATCTTGGGACTTAAGGACAAGAGCTTCCTTGATACCCTGTTTGATGGATAAAAAAGCTTCCAAGGCCTCTGCAGTCCATTCTACCTTTTGTCCTTTTCTCAACATTTTTGATATAGGTTTAATAATCTCAGCAAAGTTAGAAAAAAATCTCCTAACAAAGTTAATCTGTCCAAAGAACGATTGTATTGCCTCGATAGTTTTAGGGACAAGAATTTTATCAATAGCCTCAACCCTCTCAGGATCTATCCTTATCCCTTCTTTTGAAACAATGTGTCCCAAGAGCTTACCCTCAGTAACTGCAAAATGACACTTCTTAGGATTCAAGCTAATACCATATTCAAGAGCTTTTATAAATACCTTTTCCAGATGATGAACATGATCTTCAGCCTTCTTTGAGTAAGCAGTGAGGTCATCTTGATACACCACCATGATAACATTGATCAAATCAGCAAATGCCACATCCATAGCTCTTTGGAAGGTTGCCCCTGCATTAGTAAAACCAAATGGCATTCTTATGTATACATACGTTCCCCAAGGAGTGGTAAATGTCATCTGATATTGCTCAGATTCCTTGACCATAACCTGGTTATACCCTGAAAACCCATCCATCATGGACAACAGTTCGCACCCTGTTACCTTATGCAATATAGCCTCCATATTGGGTAGAGGGTAATTATCTTTGAGGGATGCTATGTTTAGATTTCTAAAATCTACACACAACCTGATATCTCCATTTTTCTTTCTCACAGGGACCAAGTTTGAGACCCATGTTGAATGTCTAATTGGTTTAATGATTCCCCCATCCCTGAGCTTTGCTAATTCTTCCTGCATCTTAGGCTCCAATGTTGGATTTATGGATCTTTGCTTTTGTCTGAATGGCTTAACATCTGGCTTCAATGGTATTTCATGCTGAAACAAATCTTCCCTGTATGCTTTTAGATCTTCAAGCAAACACATGTTTATATTTTCTCAGTAAATCGTTCCACATTCTTCTAATTGTAGGGCTTATCTTCCTCCCTATGTACACCTTTCTTGGTGTCATCTCAGTCCCCAGGTTAATCACTTCAATATCCCCCCTATTTACTGGTGCTTGCTTTATGAGGGATCGATCATTTCCATCGTACACCCTCTCCAATGCCACTAAGCCTTTAGGAAGCTTATTTGTTTTGAGTTGTAATATTTCTTTCCCAAATACCGTTTGCTTCCCATCCACTTCTTCAATCAAGGCGTTGAAGTCAATTTCTTGGGATTCATACTGATCTATACAGTGGAGGAATTTTAAAAGATTAGTATCATCATTAAAGACCTGCCAACTATATACGTTATCAGGCACAATAGGCTTTGTCTTGAATTCAATTTGTGATACCCCAGCCAATGTAATATCATCTCTTTTCAGTGATACATTTGCTAGAAAATCAACCATTATGTTCTTTGATCTATCTATCCACTCAATTGAGAAGGCATCAAACAACTCAATTGTATCCCATACATCATTTCTGTATTGCTTCAGTCTTCTATGCTTTGCTGTATATTTTGACTTAATTTGTGAAACAATCAACTCTGAATCCCCTAGAATAGTCAGCAACTTGATTTTGTGTTTCACAGCTATATTCAAACCTATTAACAAAGATTCATACTCCGCAACATTGTTTGTACATTCAAATGCTAACATAAATGAATACTTAAATGTAACACCCCTAGGTGAAACAAATACTATCCCTGCTCTATTACCTTCTTGACTGCAAGCTCCATCAAAGTACATCTTCCACACACCGTTGCAGTTTTGTGCAGCATGCTTCTCAATTGGATCACTATTGATCAACTCTGGCTGGGCTGGTTCTATATTAAAACTCCCAAGATCAACATCACAAAAACAATTGATTTGATTTTGTGGTACATAATCAACAAGCTGATTCATCCTTGGCTCCTTGTACAACTTCACCTCTTGGCCATTTACCAGAATTGTTGTGTAAGATAGATCAAACTGAACATTCCCACCAACAGCTGTCGTCCACTGTCTTGATAAAAGCATACCAAACTGAGGAGGGGTGTCTATTACTGTTATATCAATATTATAGGCCACTTGAGGATAAGTAGATAGATTGACTTCAACATCTTTCATTATACCCACCACAGGAACAGGTCGGTTATCCATCGCATAGCACTTACCCTCATATGTATCCACCCTCATGCCTAGTTGTTTCATCACTCCTACTAGCATAATATTCATAGTAGCACCAGAATCTATCATGCAATTTCTTAACAATTTGTTATTTATGAGTAATGTAGTGAAAAATGGATCGACCTGTAGGGAACTTGTCAATACATTACTCAAGCAGATTTCTAAGATATTTACTTCCTCTTGCTTACTACTTGCTTTAGTAGCCACCTTGTTTTTAGAATTCACATGCTTTTCATTTGTTATCAATTGGATAGCACTGTCTCTGTATTCCTTAATCTTTATCATCTCAAGTAGTGGAACAAACATCTTTACTTGAGATAAAGCCTGAGTGAAGTCAAAAGAAGAACTCTCCATTTTAACCATTTTCTTTTGCTCTGGCGCTTCTCCTCTGTTTTCTTCCTTTTCTCTTTTTCCTGGTTGATCAGGCTTTTGCATTTCTTGGTGTAATTCCTTCACTTCCTCCTTGTGGACAGGCTTCTATTTACTTTCATCATATTGTTTATTTTCAGTTTTCTTCGAGGCTCCTTGTGTCATTTTTTTATCCTTCGTAAAGATTCCCCTAGGGACACTTTCCTTCTCATTTACTGTCCTATTTCTCAAACAATACTTACTCCTTGCTTCTTCAACAACAACAATAGTTAATCTCTCTATCTCCTCTTTAGTGAGTTTCCTTATGTTGCCCTGAGTAGGCATCTCATCAGAATATTGCTCTGTATAATCTTCCTCAAAGTCAGAAAAAATCTGCTGCTCAGCCATGTGGACATTGTATTTCTGATTTGAAACATCATACTCATAACCTTCATCCTCTGAAGATAATTACCCTTCCTCCACATGGTGAGAAGTGTTTGAAGTCAAGTACACCTTATGATCTTCTCCACTGTCTCCCATCAACATTCCTTCCTCATGCATTCTTTGGGCTACAACACAATAATCTGGGGAATGTGGCTTATCATATAATTCATAGAAATAATTGTTATTTACCATATAGGCTCCCTTCTTTCTCAATGGATCAGGAGTTTCTTTGTTTCTAGGCCTATCTGTTATAGGTTTTCCATCCTTCCAATTTGTGTTATAAGGCATGTCATGCAGCCTAGGCCTTTCATTCCTATATGTGTTCTCCTATTTGTATTGATGATTATTGGTTTGTAGGGGAGCCCTATGATTTTATCTTTTATCAATTATCCCAGCGACCCTCCTATTGTTTTCAATTGTTAATGTTGTCTTCTGAGCTTCAGCCAAGTCTCTTGGGAACCTATTTCTCAGTTCGTACCCTATTTTAGGATTGAAGGCATTCAGGTAAACACTCAATGCCATAGAGTCTGGCAATTTTGATCCAAGAGGTATTTTATTTTGCAGTTTATTGAATCTTTGGTTGAAATCATAAATTGAATCATTTTGATTTTTTTGAATTTGCATCAATTCATGAAGAGCAGCATCAGGTGCACTCTGATTCCCATATTGCTCAAGGAACCGGTCCTGAAATATTTGGAGAGAATCAATAGAGATTGTTGTAAGGCTATTGAACCAATCTCTGGCTTCTTCAATAAGTGACATCATGAATAACCTCATATGTAGATCTTCATAAGGTACATCCAAATCTTGAATGAAGGCATTGAAACTCCTCAAATGGTCCTCAGCAGAAATTGCACTACTCCCTGTAAACTTAGGCACCAAACCTCTCCAACTGCCATCCATAGGGTAAGGGTATAATTGAAATCCTACCAAATCAAATTGTCTGATCATGGTGGTATACTAATGAGGGGGAGGGTTAGGTGGGTACTGGTACATTGGGTTATTATATTATGTGTTGTGATGTGGCACATAATGTTGACCAGGAGGTGGATGTATATTTGTACGTTGTGTGGGAATATGAGGTGGGTTATTTGACTATATGTATTGATTCCCAACTTGATGGTGAGGGACCCTTGGAGGTTCAGAAGGCCCTACACCATAATTACCTTGTTTATGAGGTGGTACATACTTTGAGGGGCAACCAGCTGTGTGAGTAATGTTATGAGCTTTCTGCAATTTGAATTCTCTCATTGCTTGTATCATCTGAGCTTTTTCCTGCTCTTCCCTCTCCTTTTTTCTGAGATTCAAACCATGCTTTAACTTCTTCATAAGTTAAAGATTCATAATTTTCCTGAGGTATCGTATCCTCATTGGTCTCATTTTGATTATTCTTGATTCTTTGTTCACATTCATGCTGATATCTAAGTCCCTCTACTTCGAGTTTAGCATCAAAATCTGGTTGCTTATGGGGATTATAGAAAGGATTCTTTTGATCTTCCAGGGTACAAGGTTCTGCACTTGAATTATCTGTCCATGTATCAAAACAATTATATGTTTCACCATGAGGTATTGATGATTTTTTTTTGTTCGTCGTGCACATGTCCTCACTTACCTCTTTACTCTTGTCAACCTTATCATTTTTGTGTGTCCACTTACTACTGCCAGCAGGAGCTCCAGAATGACCTCCCCTGTATTGAGATCTTCTTCCATTCATGTTGCAATGTTTTATCAAAGTCGCCACTCACTTTCTAAAAGGTGAGAAAATATTTGTTATTTCTTATTCCTAGCGGAGTTTGTTATTTTTTTTTTTGACTCTATGATTAAGGTGCAAATTTTGAAGTTAATTCCCCAGTAGAGTCACCAATTTGTTAGCTCTCAATAATGCAGGTTTGAACCATGAAAGGTTGCCAAGCTTTCACAGCATTTTAGGGTAACAGACAAGGTCAAAATATTTAGACCTTCTACTCTTCAAGTGCTGCTAGACCTAGGCGGGTGTACCTATATGAATTGGGCATACTTGATGTGCTTATCTTTCTTGAAATGTTTTTCCCACAATGGCATATGGGAGTGGACAAATGAATTCAAACTTGATACAAATAGTAATAGCAATCTTCTAAATCTAAATCCTCAAATGCTCAATTAACATATGTAAAGGAAATAAATGAATCTAAATGGTGAAATGCAGAGACTAGTGCCTTATTGGGTATGTGGATTCAAATGAAATAGAAATGGGAAACTTATTTCTGGAGAAAACTCAAATTGTTTAGCATATGATCTGTTTATAACTTGTATAAATATGCAGGATTATGACTACTGAGCTCTACTTTAATAATCAAAATGAATCTCCCTGATTATTGTGATCAACTAAGAGGATTTAATCTCTCCCTGAAAGAACCAATCAATTAATCACACAGATACAACAAATGTGTACTAATAAATTGAAAATAAACTTGTTATATCAATTTAGACAACCAAAAAAATCAACTTGGAGACAGCTTAGTAATACTTTTAATAAATCTAACAGACAATTAACACCAGAAATGAGCTGCAACATCAACTGATTCTCATTAAAATCTCCATTTTGAAATTATACATCATAGTCTCTATTTTTTGGAGAAAAAAAATCTATCCAACTGTATATTCTCTACATTATCTACTCCAAAAATCTAAAAAAATCCCCTTATTCATAATCGAGAATGAACATTTATACACCAGCATCTAAACAATCACACCATTTCATATTCCAATGTCGGCAAACAATTGCAATCAGGCAAATTAATCATCACTGAAACAGTCGCTGAGACAACACAGTAAGTATGCCGAAGGCAATAATATCGTTGGTCATCCCGTGCTCCTATTCTCTTTCACCATGACCCTTTGTTATCGGGGAGATATCCCACAGATCGCCCTATGTCTCACTGAGACATACTTTTCTGTCATATTTATTCCAATCGCTGAGACATAAGAATATCTCTCACCGATGTGCTCTTTTTGTTTCATTCGCTTCGCTGTGACTTTATGATGTCGGTGAGAGGTCACACAAATCACTTCATGTTTCATCGAGAGCCATCCCTCCATCCTATGTTGCTAAGACAAATCTATTCTCTCACCGAAATGTAATATTCTATCTCATGCAGGTCGCCATGACTTACTGTTATCGGGGAGACCTTATATAGAATACCTTTTGTTTTACCGAAAGCACCGAGTTCACACCTGTTCGCCGAGAGAAAGCAATTCTCACACCGACATAATCCCCATGCACATTATCGGTGAGACATATCAATGTCGAGGAGACCTCTCGTAGAATGCTTTGAGTCATACCGAAAGTCTTCATCCAAATTGAGTCACTGAGACAAGATCATACTCTCGCCAACAAGGTCCTTCATTGTTTTCCACCAGCAAGAGTGAAGGTCACTCGTCGAGACCTCTTATCGAGAACCTTAACTCATATTGATATGTTCCTTCCATCCTTAGGTCGCCAAGACAATGCCAACCTCTCGCCGAAAACCATCTCCCATTCGCTTTCGCCAAGACAACTCAAAATCGGGGAGAGGTCCCAAAGAATCAACTAAGTCATACCGAAACATCCCGAGCACACCAGTTCGCCAAGACGACACAAACCTCTTGCCGAAAGTCATTCATTAGACTTTGTCGACAAGACCCAACGGGCTCACCAAGACTTTACATCGAAGCTCATAAGTCATACCGAAGGGTTCTCTTAGTTGTCGGTCGGTGAGACATATTGAAATCGCTAAGACCTTAGCCCGACAGCCAAACTCATGCCGATATGCCTATCCAAATGCGGGTCGGTAAGACAAAAGATACTCGCCAAGACATAATACGGAAAGCAACCTGTTTGGCTGAAGTGAATCCTTAATGTGCTTGTCATTGAGACCAAAAGAATTCGCCAGGACCTTATATTGGTGCCGCAACTCTTGCCGATGAGTATTCTCCTCAGTCGTCGAAACAATGAAAGAGTCCCGCCGAAAGGTGAATGCACATGACCTATGATCATCGAGACATCAAGGAAGTCTTGTCGACAGACTTGAAGCATACAAATGTTAGCACAAAAACAACATGGGTCGGGGAGACAGCCATGAACCTACGCCGATAGGAACTGCAATATGGAAAATGCATGACCCGATGGATTTTGTGGGGCTACATGGGAAAAATGCAAGCAAAATGTACTCGTGGTGGGACTTATTTGGAAAAATATGAATGTGAACAATATGTAAAATCATCAGATTTTTATAGTTCCAACATGATTGACCTTGGGGGATACTCCATAGTTAAGCTCACTTGAGTTAGAGTAGTATTGGGGTAGGTGACCTCTTAGGAAGTATTGATGATTCACCCTTGTGAAAATATCCTAGATTAAATTAGTGGTAAGTGGACCATTCATTCTCATAAGAGATGGATTCATGCAAACCACTACTCATGAAACATAGGTCAATGAGTTTGATTCAAAAACTACATAATTAAAACCTTGATATTAATATCATATATATTTAATCATATAATTTTTTTTGATAGGTAAATTGCAACCATGGGGGGTGATCTCATATATATTTATAACAATTTTTTTTTAAAAATGAACATGTCATATCAGTTAAGGACAAGAAAAATAGGTAACAACTACCAAAATCCTAGTGAAAACATATATAATATTAGTATATATTAGTTATAACATACCTAAGAAACTGGCTTTAACTTGGGAGATGAATGATAACATTCAAGAACCATCATTACCATCCTTCAAGCTATCAAAAATTAGGTAGTTAATGCATGCAACACCCTTAGAGGCAACAATCTCCATCGCCTACTTCAAAAAATTCCCCCCCTTAAACACTTTCCTTCCCCTACAAACCACCAACTGCGAAAGAAAAATAGAGATGAAAAGAAACCACATCACAGAAGAGTCCCCATACCACAAGAGGGGAAAGTTATTGGGGGAGAGGATTCATAATAATCCACCTCTATCCACCTCTAAAATTCCCTCTAGACCACCCAAAAAACACCCAATTTTTTTGTATCTCTTTAGATTCCTCAATATCCAATAACATAGCCATAAAGATGGAGAAAATATCTAAATTCACTCTATATCTTTGGCCAACCACCATGGAATCATCACCTAAAATCCACTACATGCAAACAAAAGCAACCCTTATGAATGTTTTGAACACACATTTCAGCTTGTGCTCCATGATGTTACCCAAAAAGGCCATTCGACATGACCCACACACCAATCTTATCAGAGTGTCCATTATGTAAAACCAATAACAACCAAATAAGACATTCACCACCTTTAAACTAGAAGAGTGTGAAGGGAACATCATTGCCATATAAGCATATGAGAGGTTGTATCCCACAAGATCATTTAACACATACAGGGAGTGAGCATCAATGAATGAATATTTCAAATTGAGCTACGAAAAGGATCCTCTACCTTTAACTTCAAATAATGACCTATCTTTCAAACCAATTGACTAGTCTTTTCAATGCAAGTCGTGACTCCACTTGCTTGTATTTAAGCTTTTGTGAGGTCATACAAATAAAAAGCCCATTGGGAATAATGACAATGCAATCAACATTTGATTTGTCAAGGATTGCCCTATTTTGTCTGTTCTTAGTTAATTATAAACTAATACAACATGTAAGAAGTTATGAGGTCTAGTCTTTCCTTATCCCCGTGGTATCAAAAGGCTTGTTGCGCTGTGGTATCAAAGGGCGTGTCGCATCGACGTCGCCCGTCACGTGAAAAAGTTTACAGACACACTACAGTTTATAGGGGACTATCAAATTCCTACAATCTAAAAAAAACCATAAACTAATATAAATATTTGATTATATTAAAATAAATATTTGATTATGTAATGAATTCAATATCATACTTATTATCTATTATAGATTTATATTCTATCTTTAATTGTAATATAGAAATGTTATCTTAAAATTATATTTTTAATCATATTATATTATCCACTATTTTATTTATTTTTTATTATAAATTTGTATTTAATATAAAAATATATTATCTTAACTATATACTTAATCATATCATATTATCTATATAAAATAAATAGCTATTACTATTTTATTTACTTAAGTACATAATTATTTAATAAAAGTATTTATTTATTATAGCTATTTCATTAAAATAATCATGCACATAAATATAAATTTTATAATTATTAAACTCTTTCTATAGTGGTTATACATTTTATTACGCTGAGAGGCGTATACAGTGAAAGCATTCAAGGAATATTCTCCGTAAAGTTTTTGAAGCTACATTGAAAATGACAAGTAGGTGGAAGTCATGTATATTCAAATAAAATATACACATATACATATGAAAAATGGAAATATTAAATATCAGACGTTTAGGAAATCCTCACGGTCATTAAATGTTTAAATGAATGCGATATTTGCTCCACTTTTAGCTCACATTAGATTCTGGAGGGAGGCGAAAGGAAAGGTCACAACTGAAAACTAGAGACATGCCTCAGACAGGATGAGGGCAAAAAATATTGTATAGTTTGATTATGATTATTTCCTCTCAAGCTGAGGCACATTGTCCCCTCAAGTTGAGGCGCATATTTTCCAACCTTTCACGAGACGTGTATAACAGTCCCATGTCACAGTGAAACATAAATTTCTTTAGAAGTAAACTAATTGCCTCACTTTTTGTTTATTTTCGATGTTGCTCTAAAATCCTCATTCAATCTGCTTGAATTTTTCAGTTTATTTGCAAGCTCTGCAATTTGAAAAAAGGAAAGAAATAGCAGCGACATCCGACCAATATCCTATGTGCTATGAGCTACGAGGCCATGAAGAAGACGTAAGTTCAAAACTCACTACATTAAATTTCATAAGTTCTTTAATTTCTAGCATAGAGATCTTATTGTTACTTAAAACTGTCATTTATTAAACTTTTCCTGTGTTCATTTTTCTTTTACTTTTTTAAGCCCCGCACTTTGGTCTTTGGATGTTCAATTTCAGGTCACTAGGCTTAATTCGAGCTTTTCAACGATGTCTATTCTTTCTACATGCCCCTATTCCATCCTCCATCAAGGAGGTTCTAGGTTGAGACGTCATGGAGATAGTAGTCCAACATTGTTCTTGTAAGCTCGGCATGACATTTTGCATTGTCCTTCCATCCTACCGATGTGTTCTTTAATAAGCTCCCTGTACTTTTATGTGTTCAGGTTTATGCAACACAAACATGTATACCACTGACAATGAGATGGTGGGATAAAGGAACCACATCCAACATGAGAGAAGTTCACTCGACCCAGAAATTGATTGATTCCCTTGTAAATGCTGGAGATAAGCTTCTTGTTGTAAGTTTCTTCTCCTCTGGATGTGGGGCCTGCAGACCTCTACATCCTAAGGTATGTGCTTGATCTATTCTCTTCATTTGAGCATGCCATCTATGCATTTTGCGTTGTTTGATTGAACCTTACATTGTACCATTATTTTCTTAAGGTAGGCCGATGTACCGTGAGGGTATTGTATGAACTAATTGCACATAAAAATTTAAATCTTAGGACTGACCTTTTCTTGTGCATTTTAGTAGCTCACATTCTGTGGCTAGAAAATGTTGGTTGCACATTTCAGAATTACTGTGAATTTGACTGTCCGGCTCCTCGCTAAATCTCTCCACTGCAACTATGGAATTTGAACTTCCTTTCACTTTTCCATATGGAGTGATAACTGCACCTGCTTCCCGTACAACTATTGCCTAAAAAGTTGTTGCTCCACACAGAGCTGCTACACAAATGAAACACCGCCAAATCCCACGGAGAGAGTAATGCATGGATAGATCTTTAGTCTTTTTAATTTTTTGCGAACTATGTATTAGTTGATTTTATCTCTTATAAAAAGATGAATAAAGAGACATTTATTTTATGTGAATTCTACCTCTGTTTCATTTGTTTAGTGTTGGGTTGTGAGATTGTGGAAGTCAGAGTGAGTTTCTTACCTTAAGGTTACTTTGGGACCATATTTACCTTCGGTGGTAGAGCGTTCTGCAATATTCCTAAAGAATATAGCTGTGGCAGGCTGCCTGATCTCTCTCTCTCTCTAGCTGGCACCTCTTGTTTATGAGAACTATGCGTTAGACATTATGGCCTTCCCCTAGTTTTGAAATTTAAAGTGTTCATAATCAATTAGCAACTCTATTGGGGAATGTTTAGCGGTGACTATGAAATATTTAGGTCTTTGTTCCTATCAAGATCACCCAGGACCTAGATTTACATCTACCCAAAAAGTCTGTGTTTCTTATGTTGAGGGTTGGTTCTTCTTTGTTAGGGTTCCTTTAAGAGCTTGACTATGAAATGCTCATGTTTTGTTGCTTTGCTTTCCCTAGAGTTGGCCATGCGCCTAATAACTACACAAAAAGGCACTATAATTTCTTTGGTTCACACCGTAATCTCTCTTTGCCTTGGAATATGTTTTGGAAACTCAAGACGACATTTAAAATATGTCAAAATTACTAGTCTCAAAAAGAAAGAAATCCCCCCCTCTTGAATGGCTTCCAAGCTTATAGTAGAGGAGAAAGGAAAGTCCCTATTTTTTTGGGAGCTTCTTTGAGTCTCTATAAGTACAGGGGGACTCCTGTGGTGCCTAACATGATTTCATATGAATCATCTGACCAAATCAAAACTTAAATTGTGTTTTTTAAACTTGTCCATCAAATAAAACTTTGATGTACAACTAAAGATGAAGTTGAGAATGATATTTAACTTGATTTCAAATTTATGCTAACAAAATAGAGGTTGAAGAACCCTTCAATGGATGTGTTTTCCTGGAATTTGACAGGCCTTAATGCTTTGGCTAAAAGAAGTTTAGCAAAGAGACAAGTCTCTCCTTCAGCTCTATGCTTGATATTTATCCGACAAACTAAATTATTTGTCAACAAACTTCAGTCTTTGCTAAATAGCTCATGGAAGAATTGGCATAGTTTAGTTCTGGACGTGCAAGGAGCTTTGGGGCACTTTAGAATTCCCGGGCACCCTGGACGGCTCTAGGTTTCTCTTATTGTTTCATGTCCTATGCTTGAGTTTCAAATTCTATCTAAGGCATTCTTCTCAAATTTCGACAAAGTCCTAATTTTTTCCAGTTCAACTTATTGTATATGATCCCATTGGAAATATTTCCTCGCGCAAATGTGCCCACACTAGATCTCTAACTTGGAACTCGACTTCTCGCCTCTTTTTATCAATGCAGACCTTATACTGAATTTTGCTTCTCTCCAACTACTCTCATCCCTTATTATGAATGTTTTATGCTCTGCCTTTGCTTTTCGTATATCATGCAATTCTATGACTCCTTTCTGTGTCACGTACCTGCGATCAAGTATAGAGAATCTTGGTTTAAGTATAATGACAAGAAGCCTGTGCATAAATGTCCATGCTTGCATGGAAATGTTCAGGAATATGGCGCATAGAAATATATAGAAGGGAAAAAGCATCAAAAGCGCCCAGGGTTTAGAAAGAAGTATACTGAATCTATTCGACAATGATACCTTACAACGGCCTGGCTTAAACATCACACACTAAGCCTTTGACTTAGTGGCTGTTTTGTGTGGGCCCCTCCAACCCATTCACTTTTTAAGTATCGGTTTCCGTGTTGGTAAATTTTGTTTCCCTGTTGGTGATAAATTTATCTCGCACGAATGGTTCTGGCTAGCGTAAGAATATTGCTTTGTCATTAAATAACATTTAAAGTATATTTAATATTGTTTTATAATTATTTAATATTATTTAATTAATAATATATTTTTATTAATATTAAATTAATATAATTTAAATAATTTATTATATATTATTAATAGTATATAATATATTATTTATGATTAATAATTAATATTATTTAGTAGGATGGAGCTGTGCGGAGGATTGGTGCGAGCTAGGGCATGCGTGCCCTAGCCCATTTTTCTTTTGGCGCCCGTGCTCGAATTTCGAGCCTTCTGTTGCTGGCGGGGGGGGTTTAATTTAGTGCAGGGGTTTTGCGGTGGTCAGGCAGGGGTGTCTGGTCATTTTTAACCTGCGGGTGGGCATTTTTTTGCCTGGTTTTTGTGCATGGGGTGTCCCTGGTGGGAGGCGTACGGAAGTTTGTGGCTGTGGGTCGCCTGTCCCATTTCATTCTCTTTTTTGGTTGATGATTTGGTTCGTTGGGCCATGGAGAATTGTGGTCTAGCTTCTTCTCAAGTTTCCTCAGGGGATTTGGAGATGAGAGATCCGTCTTTTCCTATGCATGCCAGTAGTATGGAATAGACAGGTAAACCCCAATATGGGGAAGATGCCTCATCCTCAAAAGGGATGTTTTGAATAAAAAAAGTGAATGGATGTTTGGAGAGATCTGAAGATCGTCCAGTTTTGGTTATTCAGCCTGAGCAAGTTTTGGAGGATGTTGAATACTGGTGCAATCATGCCCTTATTTGCAAATTTTTGGGCCTTCGTCTCTTTTTACTTGTGCTGGAATCCTGGGCACATCGGGTTTGGAACCCTGAAGGAGATATGGAGATTCTTTTAGCAGCTAATAACTATTTTCTGGTTATCTTTTCAAACATGTCAAACAGGAATAGGGCTTTTGAAGGAGGCCCTTATTTCTTTAACTAGGTGGGGCTCTTCATCAAGCCTTGGCACATGGGCTTCAACTCTGTTGAAGAGATCCCCTCACGGGTGCCGGTGTGGGTTTGATTGCTGAGGCTTCCGTTGGAATTCTGGAGGGAAGATATTCTTCATTCAATCTCTTTGCTTCTTGGGAAACCTGTGGGATTGGCTACACAAACTCAAGATCGCAAGGTAATTTCTTTTGCTCGTATTTGTGTAGAAGTTGATTTAAATAACCCATTACCAGATTCTATGGAGATTTGCATGGGTTCATCTTCTTGGATCCAACAGCTGGATTACGAGACCCTACCATTTAGATGCAGAATTTGCTATGAATATGGTCATCTACATTGCAGATGCCCCAGATTTAAATCTCCCCCCTCGGCTGCCTCTGGACCTCCTAGGGAAGACAAGGGGAAGGCTCCTTTGTCTAATGGATCGACTGATAAGGAGGTATTTATTCCAGTGAAGTCCTATAACAAAGGTAAAGGCAAGAAGAGAACCTGGATGGATAGATAGAATGATGGCACCTTTAACAAGTTTGAGGCTCTTGATAGCTTAGTCCAAGAGGAAGGAATTCTAGTTGAGCTCTCTTCTAGGGATAAAGGTCAGCTTGAGGCTCAGGATGAGGATGCAAAGAAGGAGGATCAAATTTTATCTCCAGGGAACCAGCAGGTAGGTCAGATGGCTATGGAGTTACCTTCTCAAGTTTAGGATATCGGAGATCTCCAGGGGTCACAAGCTCTGATGGGTATAGTTGTGGTGCCTCCTAGTCCCCTTGCTATTAAGGGGACCTCTGATCCTATGAAGGGTAATAAGGCTTCTCCTGCCTTAGGCTTGCAGCAAAAATCCTTTAAAAAGGGGCCTCTAGACAAACCGTCAAGGAGTGGAAGGAAGACTAATCAAGAGAAGGTCAAAATTATGGGTGATACATTGGTTGAGTCCGGGTCTATGAAACCCATTGATTCCCACTTCTTCCACCCCCATAAATGATTGTATTATCATGGAATGTAAGGGGGTTGAACATCATCCCCAGACAAAAGGTTGTTTGTAGATTAATTGAGTCTCAGTCTCCTAATGTGGTCTTTATTCAAGAAACCAAGCTTACAGTGGATGGTTTGGCTAATTGTGCTCCGCATATTTGGCCCCAAGGCTATTGGCAGGGGGTGGAGGTTTTGAGCAGTTCTGGGGGGGTGGCTTGTTTCTGGAACCCAAGGAAAGTTTCCCCCTTATGGTGGATATCTAGGCGGTCTTCCATTTCTATGGTTGCCTCTAGTTTTGCGACTGGAGAAAGATACCTTTTCTCCAATATTTACGCTCCTACTGATTTTTCAGGTAAGTCATAGCTTTGGGCTCACATCAACTTCATCCGGTCTCTGGAACCGTTTCTCCCATGGACTATGGTAGGCGATTTTAATGCTGTTATAAGTTTGGAGGAAAAACGCGGCAGGATTAGCCAGGTTGGACCCTTCTTCAAATTTGCTCAGAGATAATATTGGTTTTCTGAATCTAATTGATGTGAAGCCAATCAATGGTGTGTTTACTTGGAATAATAGGAGGTGTGGTGTTGAGGCTATCTCAGAAAGGCTTGATAGATTTCTTGTTTCCTGCTATTGGATGAACAGTAGGTTGATCACCAGTTCAGAAATTCTTGATTGGAGGGGCTCTGATCACTGGCCTATCAAGCTCTCGGTCACCGCTTATGGAGTCACCAAAAATCCTTCTTTCAAATTTTAGTTGATGTGGTTAAGAGATCAGTCTCTGCATGACCTTATGTTGGATTGGTGGTATGAGGGGATGCCTGCCCATGGGACGACCATGCTTACTTTTAGTAAGAGGCTCCAACATGTGAAGTACAGCCTTAAGAGATGGAATAAACAATGTTTTGGGAACCTACATGCTTAGAAGATGGTTGCTCAGTCCAAGTTGGATAACATCACTTGTCAGATTTGGGACCAAGGGTTGACTTCTGATCTAAGTAAAGCTGAGTCCTTGGCTCTTAAGGGATTAGAAGAGTGGGAGCTTCGGGAGGAGATCTTCTGGAAGCAGAAATCTCGTGTTGATTGGCTTCAAGAGGGGGATAGGAACACTGCATTCTTTCATAATTCAGTTAAGGCTCGAAGGCAAGGGAATTCTATCTCCTCTCTTGTTTCGCCTGAAGGGGCTCAACTCTCTTCCTGTGCTGATATTTCCAGGGAAGCGGTCAATTATTTTTCAAACCTATTTTCTAGGGAGGATCTTGTAGCTAGGGCTAAGGAGAGGGCCATCTTGGATTGCATTCCCCACCTGGTCTCTGCTCAGATGAATGGGGCTCTCTTAAGTCCTATCTTGTTACCTAAATTCGAGAAAGTGGTGTTTAATATGAAAAAAGGTAAGGCTTCTGGCCCATATGGGTTTCCGATTGAGTTCTTTCAGGAGTTCTGGGAAATAATAAAGTTTGATCTCCTGGAGGTGGTTCAGGAATCACATAGGAACAAACATATGCTCAAGTCCTTGAATTCTACTTTTTTGGCTCTCATACCTAAGAAGGAGGGGGCTAATCAACTGGTTCAATTCAGGCCTATTGCGTTATGTAATGTTGTTTACAAGATTATCACCAAATTGATTGCTAAGAGACTCAAACCACTCCTCGGTACTCTGATCTCTACTGAGCAGGGTGGTTTTGTTGAAGGGAGGCAAATTTTGGATGGTGTTGTGATAGCAATGGAAGCTATTCATTCTATGGCTAATTCTAAGGAGAAGGCTATGTTTATTAAACTTGACATGGCTAAAGCTTATGATCGGGTGAGCTAGGAGTTCTTACAAAAAATTCTCTTGGCTTTTGGTTTGATGAGGAGTGGGTGAATTGGGTTCTTAGTTGTGTGACCTCATCCTCCTTCTCAGTTCTCATTAATGGGGAACCTTCGGATTTGTTTAGTGCTTCTCAGGGACTTTGGCAAGGGGACCCGTTATCTCCTTATTTATTCATTATCATGGCGGAGGGTCTTGGTAGATTTATTAAATCTCAAGTGAGGCAGGGTCTTATCTAAGGATGGAGCTAGAACAATTCTCTTCCTTCCTACTCTCATCTTTAGTTTGTGGATGATACTGGGTTGATGGGCATGGCTAGAATTAGTGAGGCAGTGAACTTTAGGAGAGCTTTAGACATCTATTTGAAGGCTTCAGGTCAGTGTATTAATGAGGAAAAATCCTCCATTTATTTCTTTAATACTCCTCGGCTTATTCAGAGCAGGATTGCTAGGATCCTTAGATTTCAGATCGGTTCTCTTCCCTTGATGTACCTTGGGATCCCGTTGGCTTTGGGATCTCAGTGTAGAGATTATTGGTAGGGGATTTTGGATAAATTTTGGAGTAAGGTTAGTCATTGGACTTATAGATGGCTATCTTTTGTTGGGAGAGTGGTTCTTCTAAAGACTGTGGTGCAGTCTCTCCCCATTTATAGGTGTTGTGTGCTGGTTCCCCCTTCCACCTTTGTGAAGGATTTTGATGCTCTATCTCAGAAATTTCTTTGGTCAGGCAGCCTTCTTTCCTCAAAGTGGAGTTTAGTCAAGTGGGAGTCTATCTGCAGGCCGAAGCATGCTGGGGGCCTTGGTCTTAGGTCTATGGCTCTTGCTATCACGGCCTTGGCTGCCAAGCTGTATTGGAGGTGGTGCAACAATCAGGATCAGGATTGGGCTAAGATTCTTTCCCACAAGTATTTTCCTGGTGCTGATAGCCTTGATGTGTCGTGGCTTGCTTTGCTGGGTAAAGGTTCTTGTATTTGGGATACCCTTAAGAAGGGAGCTCAGCTGATTAAGGAGGGTCTCTTCTGGATTTGTAATAGAGGCTCTGATGCTCTATTTTGGCAAGACTCTTGGGATGGCCACCCTCCCATTCTTTCCGTCTTCCCTCAGCTTCAGCCTCTTTGCCATATTTTTTCTGAAGTTGGTTGGATTAAGGTGGAGCATTTTAAAACAGTCAAGCGTATTGGTCAGATGGTGGTGGCTTGTTGGAAGGACTCACAGGAGTGGCCCATGGGTGGGTCTGTTGAGGATCGTGCTATTCTTACTAGAGTTTTGGAGGGCAGGCTCTGCAGCTTCCTTAATGTGAGGGACGTTTTGGCTTGGAGTCCTAGTCCCAAAGGTAAATTTACTATTGCTCAAGGCTATGCTATGCTTGATAGGAACTTACATGGTTCGGCTGAGGTGCACTGGTGGAAAAAGGTTTGGGACAACTTTTCTTGGCCCAAATGCAATTTTTTCTTATGGTTGGTTGCTCAGAAGAAGTGCCTCACTTGGGAAAATCTCCACAAGCGAGGTTTTCAGGGACCTTCTATTTGCTTCCTTTGCTCGCACAGTGAGGAATGTACCTCCCACTTGTTCTTTCTTTGCCCTTTTTCTAGAGAGATATGGCATAGATGGTGGGAGGCTTGGCATCATGGTTGTATTCATGCTACCTCCCTAATTGAATTTTGGGAGAGTTTGGGCAGGCCTCCAGTGAAGACTTCTTTCTTGTAGGTGGCCTAGTCTGTTGGGCCTATTCTCATTCTCTGGAACCTTTGGCTGGAGAGGAATTGTAGAGTTTTTTGTAGCTCCAATTTGGGAAGTTTCCAATTGTGGAAGAAGATAATTAGCAGGCTTCAAGAGACTATTTTTGCTAAGTGTGATATGTCTGAAAATACTGATCCTGGTGATCTTGCTATTTTGCGAAATTTGAACCTGGGGGATAGTAGAAGGGGATGCCTTGCCGGAAGAAGACCCCGTCATGTCAGGCAATGGGTCTGTCGAGATGGGAGGTGGATGCCTCCCTCGGTTTGGGTCCTAAAGATTAATACTGATGGTTCTTCTCGTGGGAACCCTGATCATGCTGGTGTTGGGGGTATTGGTAGAGGTAATGATGGTGGTACGGTTTTTCTCTTTTCTATTTACAAAGGTCAGCACTCTAATAATCTGATGGAGACCCTTGCTATTAAGATTGCAGTTGAGCAAGGATGCTCTTTAGGCTGGAGGAGGATCATCTGTGAGTCTGATTCTCAGATTGTTGTGGATATGTTGAACAACTAGAGTTTGGATGATGTTAATTGGCAATTAGCTTCTATGGTCAGGCAGATTCTGAGTCTATACAGTTCCTTGGATTCTGTCTCCTTTTGTCATATCCCTAGAGAATGGAACAGAGTGGCCGATTGTCTAGCGAAGTGGGCCTCAGAGAATATGGATGGCTAGGATATTAGTGGAAGGGATGAGTTACCTTCTAATCATATTGGGACCCTAGAGAGGTTATTAGTGGAAGACAGGAATATGTAGTGTTGTTGTCGGTTGTTCTAGTGGTGGTCTTGATCTGGTGGGCCACTGGCCTTTGCCTTGTACTTTGGATTTGATTGAATAATTTTTTTACCCCTTCTTTTTAGGAATATATATATATATATTATTTAGTATTATATATAATATTTAATGTTATTTAATTAAATATAACATTAATATCTAATAATTATAATTTAAATAATATAATAAACATTTTTATAAATAACATTAAATAATTATTAAAAGTAATTTAAATAATATTAATTTTTTTCTTATATGATAATTATCATTTTTATTGAATATTAAATATAATCATTATTATATAATATATTATTTAAACTATAAAAAAAAATATAGTAAATGTTTTTTTTAGGAAGGGGTAAATGAAGCTATGAATTAGTGGGACCTCATCACTAATTTAAATATTCAACAATAACATTTCAATTAGGGCTTAAATTGTCAACTGTCAAATTTAAGCCCTGATTCCAATGGAATTTAAACTTTGATGGCAAGAACATCACAACTACTTAACCATCTTACCATTCCACAATTGGTAAATATAGTATATGTTAAATAATTAAATATTAGTTAAATTATGTTTAATATATTTAAATTACTATTTAATAATTATTATATAATATTAATTATTATAATCAAACTATTAAATATTATCTTAATTGTTGATGAAGATGGTCAATGATCATTGTTTAGGAGAATGAAAATCAATTAATGAAAGGAACAAGTTAAGCATTGACTACTTAGGTGGTATACATGGGGTTTGCTTAGCTTGTTCCTTTTGCTAATTAATATTTTTTTCCTCAATAATTGATATTGACTATGGCCATTATGATTCACCATCAATAGTTGAAATAACATTTAAATATTTTGAATAATTTGATCACTTAAAAAATTGTAATAAATATTAATATTATTTAATAATTATTAATAGAAATTATTTAAAAATTACTAAATAATAGTCTAAATATATTAAATATAATTTTAATAATATATTAACAATAATTATTAAATATATAATGTATTTAATCATATAATATGGTAATTAGTACATTTACCTTTTTTTTTTTAATATTTGCTAAGATTTTATAAGAAAAATTAAGGTCATAGTATAAGGGCCCATAGAATAGGAAGTGGTATGAGAGAGATGGAGGATGATATCCAATAATATAAGGTCGGTTAGGTGAAGATATATCTAGCCAACATTGAGATATTTGACAATAAACAAAAGTAGAAGGTAGAAAAAGGGTGACACCTTTTGAATTTATGGATAAGTAGGAAACTATGGAAAAAATCTAAGAGGCAACACACTATATATTGAAGACATTAATTAATGAGATGGATAGTAGGAAGACAAAGAGAATTTCAAAAGATGAATATAGTATAAAGAAGGTTATAGCTTAGGAGAAAAAGATGGTGCAGAAGAATATGTTTCAAGATATTAAATAAAAATAAGGAATCCCAAAGGACATGACCCACCAAATCAAGAGAAACAATGAGAAGATAACGTCTTGACCAAATTTCATCTCCTGTATTGCTTGCATAGAATAAGATAAAGAAGAGGATATTGATAAATGATTGAGAGGGTAATTTAGAAAAAAAAAGATAAAATATGATGAAAAATAATAATGTTGGTATCAAAGCCACATATGAGAGAGATTAGAGAATAATTATGATAAAAATTAAACTTATTTCAATTAAATTATTTAAATTGTTTATAATAATTCTTTAATATTATTTAATAATGAAATAATTTTAATATTTAAATTATTATATTATGAAAAAGTATAGTATATGTTAAATAATTAAATATTATTCAAACTATATTCTATATATTTAAGCGGTTATTTAATAATAGCTTAAATAATATATTATGTAATAATGATTGTATATTTAATATTCAATAAAATGATAATTATTATATAAGAAAAAATAATATTATTTAAATTATTTTTAATAATTATTTAAATTATAATTATTGAATATCAATGTTATATTTAATAAAATAACATTAAATATATTATATAAGACTAAATAATTCTAATTATTAATCATAAATAATATATTATTTACTATTAATAATATATATAATATTATTTATCATTAATAATTAATATTATTTAAATTATATTAATTTAATATTAACCAAAATATATTATTAATTAAATAATATTAAATAATTATAAAACAATATTAAATATACTTTAAATGTTGTTTAATAATTATTAAATAGTTTAAGTATCTTATATTAATGGGATGGTAGTGACAAAGCAATATTCTTATGCTAGTAGATTAGAACAGTTCGTGCAAGATAACATAATTTACCAACATCAAAACAAAAACTTAAAAAGGAAAATGGGTTGGAGGGGCCCACACGAAACATCGACTAAGTCAAAGGCTTAGTGTGCGATGTTTAAGCCAGGCCCCTTAGAACGGGTGTGATTATTCATCAAGCATAACAGAAAGATGGATTGTTGCTAGATATTAACGTTCCAAGTTACCTAGAGAACATGCATTCAAAAAAGTGGTATCATATACAAGGCATGAACTATTTGATATGAAGCCTTCATAATGATTGTAGGATATGCACAAACTGATTTTGAATAAGGGTATAGAAATTCATCATCTAAATGGATAGATGAATTTATAGATGTAGAACTTCCCTTGATAATTATCTGAAAATGGACAAATTCATCATCTAAAAGAATAGATGAATTTATAGATGTAGTGCAATTGCCTTGATAATTACCTGAAAATGGACATGAGAAGCAAAGCAATAATATGTATGTTGATTCCTATATCAAACCCATGACAAAGGAAAACATAGACAAAATATAAATTCCAAACCATGTCAAACTATGTGTCTCTTGACAGCCACATACATAAGCTATGTGCATTTCAACATCCACTTATAAACTATTAATATATCCATAGCAATTCCAAATTCAAGTCTAGATTATCAGTTGATAGGTTATGTATAGTATGAGATTTGAGTCTGAAACATGTCTCACACTTGCAAACCATTGTTGAGTTGTCAGAAAACAAGTTTGAGGTCTCGTTTAATGGTAAGCATCCAAAATATTAGGTAACAACCTCCAAAATCTCACTTATCACATAAAAGCAAATAAATATTGATTTGACAATTGGAAGAGAACATCCTATTTCCATTTGTAGTGTTTTTTGTCAATTTGATGGCAACTTTTTTCATTTGCATTGCTTTATATTTTAAATCTGTATGCAAATATTTTATAATCAGATAATATACTTAATTTCTTTAAGGAAAATCTAGATTTGTCTAAGTTTATTATTAATTACGCCAGAGGTGTATTACAATGGCATCCACCAAAAACAATGTGTAAGGAAAAACTCTTCACTAATGACATGCAAATCTATATCCACTCTTAAATGTTATCTTCTTATCTTTTGAAGATAAAAGATCTCGATAAAGATAACTCTCGGTGTGTTTTACATATATTATTAATTAATATAGGTATGCTAGTTTATTTGTAGTGAGTTCTTTTATAGTTTTTGTTAACATGCTCACATAATTATAATCCATTTCTTGTGTTAGTTATGTCTCTTGATGTAATAAAACAAAAAAAATCCTAAAATATCATTTTCACTTCTTTTTGTCCTTGTTTTCAACAATGATGACAAAGGTTAAGAAGAAGTGAACTAAAAAAATGAGAGCTTAGTCTAAATGAATAAAATATCTAAAAAAAAACCGAAAATATTGAATAATCCCTTCACAAAACAAGAAGAAATCTTTCAATTAAAGATAAATTAATATATGATCATAGACAATATATTTATAAAAAGACAATTTCTCTTCTAATTAAATTACTTTTATAAATAATATAATTTTAAAATAAACTAAAACTTTAAAAATTCACGTCAACATCAATTAACCCTTAATATATTAGGTAGTGAGGCTAACTATGAAGTCACGTCAACATCAATTAACGCTTGATATATTCGGTAGTGAGGCTAACAATGAAGGGGCCCAACCCCTAAAAGGATGAGGTACGATTCAAAACCGCACACCCGAAAAAGGATTTTTCCCGTCCTAAGCATCATAAACACCTCCTATACCCTGGAATGACATCATCGTTTGCTTCTTCCTTAGGTTAATATGCAGTGAATACATAAGGCCATCGCAACGAAAACTACGAATCGGACCAAATTGCAAACAGAAGTGAAGTTACAGGCTTAATTAGCCGAAAATTTCAGCATCCATACAAATAGGTGGATGTCTTTGTCACTTACCATCGGATTGAAGAGGGCACAAACTGAAAACTAGAGCAAATAGAGGCATATTTTTATCAGTTAAAATGTATTGGATGCAAAGAGGGTGTAAACATACCTGTCAGCTGCAAACTTTATCTTATCTGTGTCCACAGATCGCTTCTCTGTTTTCAATGCCAATGTTATTCGATTCAATCAGGTCAGTAACTAAATTTCACATGTATATGACCATAATCTTCGAACTAATTGATGAATTTTGGATATTAAATAAAATTCTATGCGACCCAACATCGTTGCTGCAGTTGGGTTTTGCCTGTTGCATTTTTTGGTTATACAAAATTTAGTTTTCAATTAATTTTGGTTTTCTTCTTGATTATTTCGATGGGCTTAGTTCGATGTATTATGTGAGCGAATGTTCTGGCTTTTGAGTTATTTTCCACAATTAGAATGAATTTGAAGATTTGGCTTGCTAGGGGGATGCTGGGGTGGTTTGTAATGATAATCAGGGGCGCTGATAGTAGTAGGAGCGTTATTCAGGTTTAAATTACCCTACCATAGTAAAGCTGTCCAAAACTCCAGTGCACGTGTGGTGAAGTTGTGGAATATTGACTATCGTTCAATTGTGACTCATGTTTACAAATCCAGTGTTACAAGGCCGGCCCATAATCTCACTCAAGAATTACCAAACGAAAATTGGTTTTTTAAGAATTGGGTTATTTGCTGGTGATGTTAATAGTCATTAGGGGTTTTGTTAGTTGTTGGAGTTTGGCCTTACTTTTGGTAGTAAATTCTCTCACCATTTGTAGTCTAGTTTTTCTCCATTCTACGAGTATCTCATCTGGGTACAGAGGTTCCTGGTACTCATTATATATAGGTTTTTTGAGTCTTTTCTGAATGCCAAAAAGGATCATTTATACCGGATGCCTCACAAGGTACAACAACTACATTAACACAGATAAATGAGCTTATTTCTGTATGAAGCACGAGCCTGCGAAATTTGAATCTGCATCTTCTCCGTGGCACGCAGGCCCAGGAGCCATGGCTCAGTGAAGCATAAAGGTCATTTTGTTGTTGAATTTTTCTGAATGATTTGCTTAAGGTTTCAGATGGTTTGTGCTTTGATATGGAATCTGTAACATAATGCTCTGTTTGGTTCACAAAAATTATCTTAATATCCCCCTTTTAAATTCCTGTGCCCTTGGGCTTCATATCTTTGCTGTTTCACTTTTCAAGTAGGTAAAAGAAACTAATGCAGGCTCTTTTGCTTATTTAGTTTCCTAAAGGGAGAAATTGAACATACAATCTATTGTGGAAGAGTCTTCTTGATTGTAAGATGCAGTAATAATGCATCATTGATTTTCCTTTGCTTTTGGTTTGGAACTAGCCAGTTTTGATGAATTGAAGTTATACTTTTGGATGAGATGTCGGAAATGACAGTCATTAATTTCTTCAAAGTCATGCAATACTTCTAAGTGCCCTTGTGGGGAAGTTTGTAGCCATTGGTTCATTAGGTTGCCTGAAGTTTAACCTGGTCTTAGTAACATGTAAAAGCTTGTAGCCCACTTGATGGGAACTAAACTGGGTTTATTTTCCCAGTAAGTTCTCCAACTTGCCACCAGGTCCTAGCAAAATGAACGAATTTTCTTTTCCCTACTGAAATATTAAAATCAAGTGTAAAGTTAAACCGATAGTTTTTGATTCATAAAAGACCTGTTGTGAATTATGTGATTCTGGACACAACAAAGTGATATGGATTGAAAGAAACATACAAAATTGCTCAGAAACAAAATTGTTTCTGAATGATGCCACCGGGTTAAATTGAAACATGCACGGCTTTTCTGGATCTTCAAATTGTAGGAGCTATTATCACCCAATAAACTTAAGATCATCAGGGAAACTAAATAGCTTTAGGGAGATTATAGGTATCTGTATTGTATTTTAAAGGGCATGATGAAGTTGCCTGAGTGAGTTATAAGGTGTGGCACTGTGGATAACATTTAAAGTCTTAAACTATCGCTTCCTAGGTATTTATGCAGGTTTAAAGGAAATAATTTGTAACTAGTAGAACTGAGCTGAATCCTCACCTCCTAACCTCCAACCTTTGTGTACATATGAATATTCAGATACGTCAGAAATTATCCTATTGTGTATTGAGATTACCATCTTTGTTAAGTCATTTTAAGATATCTCTCCATTGATTACTGCAGGCATCCTTTCCAATATGTAAGTACCTTGTGTATGTTACAGCCCAGGATCCTGCAGATCATCAAGGACACCAAATAGCTTGAAGGAGCTCATATTCATCTCAACAGGATGTAGGTTACACCTTTGTAATGTAAACTCTGAAATTTTATCAACAATAAGTAAAAAAGCTATCTTCAAGTTGGTTATCCATGTGTGCTCAACACCACCTTGTGAAGGTAGAATTCAAGGACCAACAAGGAATGATAGTTATGAACTTGAGTATCAAAGTTATGACCTGAAGCAAGTGAAAGTCATGTCCTGAAGGAAGAAGAATTTCAGATTGTGGTGTAGTGCTATAAGAAGAGGCTATGTGTATTAAAGATGACTTCAGCAGCAGTGAGTTCAGCTGATGATTTCACAGACTAAGCCTCAAAATGAAATATTAGTTATGATATAGAATGTGTTCACAATATGATTATGAGATGCAGCAGGTCTTTCAAGATTAGTCATTGTTATTTAATGCTGTTAATATATTCAGTCTAAGTTACCTGTTTGCTCAGATTACCCCTGGATCTGGGTCTGGTTCATGCCTGATCCACTGTGGGTGTGGACGGGACTCTACAGAGCCCAACTGGGTTCGTCTGGGTACACTTTGCAGTGTGCCCAGGTGGTCTCTGCCATGCCCAGGGAAACCCATGGCAAATCCAGTGCTGTTTTATTTTATTTTACTTCTATTTTTATTTTTATCATTTTGCTTTTCTCAACAAACAGCACCTTCGCAGTTAGGAAGCCGAGAAGAATGTGGTTGGAAGTCTATCATTCCCTGGCTTCTCCTCCTACTTACTTCTGCATCCAATGATGGCCAATGAGTATGTGCATAAAAATGATGGTGTTTTAGTGTTGCTATTATTATTGGTGGTGCTGCTGTTTTAAGTTCGTAGGCTGCTCTTTCACTTTTATCTTTTGGGGATTTGTACAGCTGTTGGGGGTTTTAAACTTATATGGTTTGTCCTTTCATGGTAACCCTTGGAGTATTGCCTGCTGCAATTTCTTAAAAAGCAAAAATTATTGGGTTCATGTCAATATAAACAACACATGCTTTACTTTTTTCACATACAATTATATAAAGGTGCTAAATGTTAATTATTTACAATTCTTTACATTTAAATTTTTTATTTAGCCTTTAAGTTTTAATTTACATCTATTATCATATATTTAGCCTTTAAACATATACTGTAACGTTTAAATGTATGTTTTATGTGGTTTATATTTTTTTTTCTGCTTTTGAGGTTACAACTATATTATTGGGGTTATTTGAAGTTGAATATAATATGATCTCGTATAATGTATATGGTGACTCACACTATTAATATATTAAATGCATGTTATGCAGTATTCTGAACTTAAACTGTCTTTTTATGCTGGAAATATGTAGATATTTATGATTTTTATATGTGTTTTCTATGGGCATTCCCAAAGTGAACCCAACACATCCCCACCCACCCACACACACAAAAAGAAATGCCAACCCAGACCAGTAACCTAGTATTCAGCGAGTCTTAGAGTATGGGCATAATATGTGTTTAAGGATTTGCCAGTTTGTGGCAGGAGTTGAGGAAAGACATAGAGCCACAAATCACTATGCCAAGTCTGTAACAACCTTCTCTTACTTACAAAAGATTTACCATTGGCTTTTCACCAGATAGTTAATAACTGACATTCAAGATAAAAGAGATATATATATTTTTTTTCCTTTTTTTTTTTTAAATAAGAAACATGCTACTGCATTCTATTTTCATTTAGATAAATTAAAACCTCCATATCTACATTTTCAACTGAAAAGATTAACATCATTTACTTTGTATCACAATTCAATGCTTTCAATTAAGTGAGCTATAAACAATAACTTAAAGTAAATAAGGTGAGAGATCCATATTTGGTTCTTACTGTCTTTCAAGACTGGGCAAGTCATCTACAAGAGGGAGAGCATCACCTGGGTGCTTTACCTCCAACCATGGACTTAAGCAGTCCCACGCACACCTTCCTAACTAGAAGTGGTCCTGCCCTTCAACAAAGGGATTAGTCAGGAATCCTCTTAGTTTGTCATCTGAGCTCTGGTTTTGTTGTTGGTGTGAATAAATGTCTTGTACCTAGTTAATTCATTCACTAGGTAATTAGGGGACATATTCACATGGTAAGTTTACTTAGTATTAAGATTCTTCTAGAAGTCTTATCTAGAACTTATCTTATCTTTGCATCATTTCCTAGGTAGTTAGTTAGTTGTCACATGTGATAGGATTAAGACACTTGTCATGATCCTGTCTAATCCTATTTCTCATCTTGTCTATATAAGCAAGGCATCATATGTACTTTGCCATATTCACTTTGGCATTCCTGCATCTTAATGATAGCATGATATTTCTGCCATTTCTCTCTTGTGGAAGTTATTTTGTCTTTCAAGTGATCTTGGGGTGTTTGAGGAGTTCACCATAAACTCCTACATGGTATCAGAGCTTCAAAGTTGCAAAATTTCTTCTCAAGTTAGATGGTGATTTGAGCTTGAGCTTTTGCAGGGTGCATATTGGATAAAAACAGCATATATATTTTGCCTCATGTATTTTCAAGAAAAATGATTTATGGGTTTTGTTCAAAACCACAAGATACCATCTGGGTATCTACTAGATTTTGTAGATAGTGAGCAGATTTTGCAGAAATGGCTGTCAAAATGGCCCAGTGCAGATATTTTTCTTGTAGGTGAAGTTTACTTTTTTTACCAAATCGCATGTTCTAGTTTTTGGATTCAAAAACAATTTTTGGGTATTGTTGGTAGCATCAAAATATTACCTGGGTATCCATTAATTTTTGCATGCAACAAGTAAATTTTCTAGAAATTAAATCAAAAGGGTCGTGTTTGCATTGTCAATTGGCACAATTTATCCCTTTTTTCAAAAATTCACAACTTAAGCATGCGACGTCCGTTTTTTGAAAACTTTATATCGTCAGAAAGCTGATTCCTTCCTCTACATAGATTTGAGGTTATTTTTCATCATGGAGGCAAATGTGGACATTCATCAGTGCATGCACTATTTCCTTTTTTGTGTGCATTGGGTTTGCATTTTCTTTGCACTTCATTTCAGTTCTAGAACATTTGTCAATCAACTGTTGCTTCATAGATTCCAGAGTTGTGCCAATTTGTGAGTTTTCCAGTGTTCCTTGGCATTGGGTCTGCTGTTGCTTTTCATGATTCCAACCTGAGTCCTTGAGTGACTCTAATATGGTTTTTAGCAAACAGAAATATCTTTCCTTGTTTGCAGAATTGAGGATTCCATTGTTACACCACAGTGTACTTCCAGTGCTTCTCTTTGCAGTAGGTTATCTCATTATGGTTGAGTTGTATGATCTCTCTTATCATCCTTTGTGTGGATAGAGATTGATTGGATTTGTGATGAATATCATTGTTGTATTTATCTCTCTTTTGGGGAGGAGTTTTGTCCTACTGGGTTTGCTCCTTTTCTCTGTTTGTGAGAGATTGCATTTGCATTTGTATATGGGTACTTAACATGGCCTCGTAGCCGGGACCCATTCTTGCATCTTTGCATTATTTGCATAATAATCTTCTCTCCTAAGTTGCATTTAAGGGGGGGTGTTGGTGTGAATAAATGTCTTGTACCTAGTTAATTCATTCACCAGGTAATTAGGGGACATATTCACATGTTAAGTTTACTTAGGATATAAGATTCTTTTAGAAATCTTATCTAGAACTTATCTTTGCATAATTTTCTAGGTAGTTAGTTAGTTGCCACATGTGATAAAATTAAGACATTTGTCATGATCTTGTCTAATCCTATTCCTCACCTTGCCTATATAAGCAAGGCATCATATGTACTTTGCCATATTCAATTTGGCATTCTTACATCTTAATGATAGCATGATATTTCTGCCATTTCTCTCTTGTGGAAGTTATTTTGTCTTACAGGTGATCTTGGGGTGTTTGAGGAGTTCACCATAAACTCCTACAGTTGTGCCCTACTTAACTAATTTCATCGCACAACTATGGATACCTTCCAACTATGTACGACATCTCTGACTAGCTAAGTATCCAGGTCACAGTGAACCGACAAGTGCATGCAGAGATTGTTAGTTTTTAGGATCATAAATGAATTAAGTAGAAAACACAACTCAAAAACAATGAACACAACATTTTACCCTAGGAAAACCCTCCTACTCGAGGGAGAAAAACCCAACAAAAAGATCTCTTATATATCAAATAAATAAGTGCAAAAATTTTGCATACAAAATCAGGCCCTAAGCATGGCCGAGTCTCATACAATGAGATATAACACTTCTCCTTAAGATGAATGATAACACTTCTTGAAATGAATTTGTTGCTGAGGTAACCGAACTGCCTGAGATGATGCGAACTGCTGCTTAGATGATGTGAACTTGAATTGAATGAATTGATGCCAAAGAGAGAGGACTTCATCCTCTTTAAATACAAGGCTAGGCGCCCTTCTTCCTAGGGCCGACCTAGAACATATCAATTTTCTTTATAAAAAAATAAGGCCGACTTGCCTTGTACAAGAATATATTAAGGAGAAAAAATCTCCCGAAGCTACACAACACTAACACTCTCTCTTAGCTAGGGAGGTATTTTTTCAAATATCCTCGTCATGGAGTCTCTCAACATGATGCCCACAATGGCTACACCCATTTGTGGAAAACCACATCTCAGTCTCAGAGATGTACAAGAGTTCATCATGGAGTCTCTCAACATGATGTCCACAATGGCTACACCCATTTGTAGAAAACACATCTCAGTCTCAGAGATGTACAAGGGTTCACCACAGAGTCTCTCAACGTGATGTCATCATGGAGTCTCTCGACATGACGTCCACAATGGCTACTCCCATGTGTGGAAAGAAACACATCTTAGTCTCATAGATGTACACGAGTTCATCATGGAGTCTCTCAACGTGATGTCGTCATGGAGTGTCTCAACATGATGTCTCATCTTAGTCTCAGAGATGAAAAAGGTTTCATCACAGAGTCTCTCAACGTGATGTCGACATGGAGTCTCTCAACATGACGTCTCATCTCAGTCTCAGAGATGAGCAAGGGCCTGCACCTCATATTTCTCCGTCTCAAAGAAATATACATTATAAGGGCTTTCACCTCATATTTCTCCGTCTCAGAGAAATATACATTACAACAAATATTCATGATGATGTGACTCCCTCTGAAGCTCCAAGTACTAGCATCAACCTCCTGACCTCCTCGTCCAAGATTGCCTGCAATGCTTGCCTTCGAGGAACGGTTTCCAATGCACACTTCCGACACTACTGACTTGTGAGAGTTCAGGACTGTCCTTCTCGACCTCATCCCAGATCACCCAATAGGTTTGCGAAACTTGCAATTCTGTTCTCGGCAGCTGAAGAGGTCTTCCAAGGACTTTAGCACTTGGCCTTGCAACACTGCAACCCACTTAGCTAACACCTTCACTTCTTCTCAGTGAGTCACAAAACTCTCTCTTGATCCCTGCCTCAGAGATTACAAAGAAATCCTTTGGAAGTGAACTCCCCTCCATTGACTGATCTCAGATCCTTAATCCTTTTCCTGGACATGCTCTCAACTCATGCCTTGAATTCTCAGAATTTAACTCCCTCTGAATGTCATTTCCTCCTCTTCAAAGTAGCTGATCGCAATAACAATCTGTATAGGTTCTCTGTTGTTTAGTGTCTTCATCTTTCTCAATCTTCTTTGCTGATGCAAATCCTCCATCCAAGGCTAACCCAACCTTGTGCCCTCGAGAGATGTCTCCAGTGAAGTTATGTGCCACCAACTCAGACTCATGGCTGCAAGCTATGTCTCCATGTTTGTTCATTTCTTCAGCCGGCATGACTTTCTCACAGGATGCATCAAGCTCCTCCTCCCTTGAATTCCTTAAGCAATCTCTCATCATGCTTTTGCTTCTTGATCCATCCTGGAAGCATCTTAGAGAGATTAATAATAGTTCATAGAATCAAACTAGGTCCTGAAGAGAAATATATAGACCAATGCTAGAAGCATACGTGATTCACTATTCCCAATGTTATTGCATGAATTATTATTAACTACATAAAATTCATGATCATTATTCAAAGGTACAAACATAAGATACTTATCTCTTTAATAGCACTCTTCAGATCTATTTCAAGTGTTTCCAATTTGTGTTGTTCATCCTCAATTTTGTTCTCAGCCTCCAATAGCTTTAAACAATTGCAAGAATATCTTATAATTGTCCGCAGCTCCAATATTCATCATCATTAATAATGTCGTCTTTCGTAGGTAGTGCGAATCCCTTAAAAATATCCTTAGTGGTAGACTTCATATAATATAACGGCTCCCATGAAATTAAATCCTCTCCCAATAAGATGTGGACCACAGACTTTAGCACCGAACATTAAAATTTGATTTAATTCCTGTGCTGGACCTCCAATAGCCGAACTCCTACGCTGGACCTCCAATAGCCACGTCAACCACAGGAACTTCAATAGGGCCCGATAGCTTCCAACAATCAAATTCCAAATTCCGCCAACGACATTAAGTGCACCCAGGTGACACCATCAGTGATAGTTGCGTTGAATATTATATTATTCTCGACAAACTTAATGACCGATACTCCTTCAACTAGTCGGATATATTATACACCGAAACTTCACAGGAATAGCAAATAAAGGTTGCCGTTCATAAATGAAATGCCAGTCGACAATGAAGCCTCTAGGAGAACGATATCACATATATCTGTTGTTAATTCTGGGCATATAGGGATTCACAAATGAAGAAGATCCTTCCCGTGAATAGAACCGCCCGACAATACAACATTGCTTGATGAGATAGAAATCCCAACCTCACTCAAAGCATCCACGGTGGCAAAGAAATCGATACCATCCCTTATTAATATGCAAATGCTATAAAGTATCAACTTCTCCGGTATTCATTACAGAGCTTGATCAACGTAAAGAGCGAAACGATTCCGCATATCATTGTTGGACGGGATTACTTCCGTTGTTACACATATCGCCAGTATAAGAAGACTCCCAACTCCTATGTTTGCATCTGTAGCTTTGCCTCCATCAATAGCAATAACATTGACCAAAGACAATGAACACGACCACCGGTTAGTATAAACCGACCTGTCCAACATTGAAGATACGATGGCATATAAATTACTAAATAATTCTTAGCTACGCCAAAGATAGTCTCTCTGCTCCAACAAATTTGATCACCTAAATTCTTCCATTAAATTCTTCAATACAAATACCACATCAGGGGCTATGTCCTTCAGTGGCTATTCCTGAGAATTTCCGTTCTCAGTTACCAAACCCAAACATAATCAATTCTTCCCTGTTGCCACAAAGTAAGTGCATCTCCTTCATTTCAGACAGAATCGCCAGACTCAGTCCAATCTGATCAAATTTTTCTTAAACCCGCTCTGATACCATGTTAGTTTTTAGGATAAAAAATGAATTAAGCAGAAAACACAACTCAGAGACAATGAACACAACATTTTACCCTGAGAAAACCCTCCTACTCGAGGAAGAAAAACCCAGCAAAAAGATCTCTTATATATCAGATAAATAAGTGCAGAAATTTTGCATACAAAATCAGGCCCTAAGCATGGCCGAGTCTCATACAATGAGATATAACACTTCTCCTTAAGATGAATGATAACACTTCTTCTTGCAATGAATCTGCTGCTGAAGTAACCGAACTGCCTGAGATGATGCGAATTGCTGCTTAGATGATGCGAACTTGAATTGAATGAATTGATGCCAAAGAGAGAGGACTTCATCCTCTTTAAATACAAGGCTAGGCTCCCTCCTTCCTAGGGCCGATCTAGAACATATCAATTTTCTTTATAAAAAAATAAGGCCGACCTGCCTTGTACAAGAATATATTAAGGAGAAAAAATATCTCCCGAAGCTACACAACACTAACAGAGACAATTGCACTCACTATGGCCATAGTATTTGTATCGTAGATACAATCGTTACTAAGAGCGAAGTCGTATGTTCACCCACCCTACTTGACTTGGAAAACCTTTCCTGACCTAGGGTATACCGGAACTAACTGTTTCACCCAAAGATCAAACATAAAGAACGTAAATCACGACATAACTTGTCTTATTATACATAACTCAACTGAGTTGACAAAATGTTAGACTTTTCTCGAACCCCCGTGATACTTGGCGTAATGGCTCGGTCTGGCAATTGCCAGTAGCTCAAGGTATAAAACTGCTGTCATATCCCCGAAATACCATTGAAAAACAAATAAAATAATTAAAATGTCAGTATAAATATAATATTATTATTCTAATTATTATAATATACATATTTGAATATGTTTACAATGAAATCAATATATAAAATATAAACATAAAATAATATATCATATATAAACAACATTATATTTCAAAGGGGGGCACTGATTGGAGGTTACTCAAATGGCAGCGATTAGTTAAGGAAATGATCAATGTCAATTTAAAATGAATGAGACAAAAGCAGGTAAAGTTAAAGATCAGATAAGACAAAAAGTAGATAAAGACAAAAAATGTCCTAAGCGATTAAGGAAAAGGCCATAAGGCAGAGATTAGTAAAAAGCTATAAGGAAGTGATTAGCGAAAAGAAGACGGTGATTAAGAAAAGAGCAATATTTTAATGTTTTAAGAGCATTGATTAATATTTAAGAAGCAGTGATCAGCATTAAGGAGTGGAAATAATAAGTCACGTCTATTCATAAGGTTGTGTCTATTCTAAGGGATGTCTCCCTTCAAGGCATAAGATACAAGTGTAAGAAAAAAGAGGAATAGAGAATGCAGCAAACATCTACAAGAAAAGCAAATAAGAAATAATCAGAAATAAATAATAATGATATCTGCCATTAGGAAAATAAATAAACAAAGTCTAGTAATATGATTAAATCTGCATTCAGAACAGTAGAGATAATACGGGAATAAAGTGAAGAAAGGAATACACCAGCAGACATAATATGGAAGGAATTACTGGATATAACAGGTTATGAACATCAAATGATATACAGAAATAAATCTGCACTCTAAAGAAACAGATTGGGAATAAAGAAGAATAGACAGAACAAAGGGATTTATACAGATCTTAAAGAAGCAAATATAGATTTGAAAGGAGATATAAAGAGAACAGAAATAGAAGTAAGCAATCATATCGAAGGAAAAGAAAGGAGTCTACAGCAGCAACCCCACCAAGGCTATGCATCTACATATTTTGAATTGTCTTGGCATAAGCAACAGATCTATGAAGGGAATATATGCATATGTATTATGAGTATAGCAACCTACGAATAAGAATAATATAACCTATATACATAGATATAGGGAATAAGAGATATATGTCTGGGAAAACAAGAAGGAAGATAGAAACACATAAGCTTAAAAGGTGTATCTATAATGCTCATGAAAGTCTACAGATCCGTTATGCATCACATATCAGGTATGAGGCCATCATAGTTAGAATTAAAATAATAATGTGTGGAAAGATTCAGGTATATTTTTCAATTTAAATATAATCATAAATATACTTTAATGTATCATGACTTGTGAATACATTTAGATATATTACGAGGGATGAGTATAGTGAGAAATTGAATGACATGCTAATAATTGGAAGATATGTATTTAGATACATATATGTATTGTGATGCATAAATACATCATAGGTGATTGACAAATATAATGTATACATATATAAATAAATATTATTTACAATTATCCAATAATGATGCCTGCAGTCAATTATTGAGCCTTATAAGTAATAATAACTCTATTCGTCCTCTATGACTGAAATCCATTGATCTCTTACGTTTCTAATGTCTCCTTGAGGAATATTTTGAATGCAAGATTCAAGCTTGAATGCTTCCACTGGAAAGGGGTCATTCCATCATCGTGTGGAAGAAGGGAGTCATATCGGGTTACAGTGAATACGTCTGAAGGAAGTCCAATATTGTGCGACGACCAGAGGTAAGTATCCTCAACGGATTGATAACATTGAAGGGTATGTAATCAAGCCAAGTTACTGTGCACAACAGGTTACAGTATAATAACTAATCCATACCTTATCAAGTTAAATAGCAGTGAATGTTTATAACACTTTAATTTGTGATGAATTGTGAAGTCGATTAAATATAATAAGTGAATGCATAGAGAGATTAAATGAATATTTATATGTCAATATAATAATATATTGAGTTCATCTATACAGCATAAGTGATTGACAAACACCCTGGATAGAAATAAAGGGATATTATTTACAAGAGTCCAATAATGATGCTTGCAACAATTATTGTATATCATAAGCTATTATGACTTTACTACAAGAATAGACTTCGGGCCAAAATTCCCTTTCGCTAGCACTCAATAAGGATAGGGAGTTTGTGGAGGGAAAGGCTGGTAAATCGATCCATTGATGGACGGTCCCAAGACGGGTGGGACACCTTGAGGGAGTCCAATTTGAGATCATTCACGTGCCCTTTGCACAGTAAATCTACCATCCAAAGAGGTTAGGAAAGAGGAAACAAGGCGAAGATCTATTCCGATCAAGAGTAATAAGTCATATCAGATTATGATGTGTTTTGTGCACTAGATGATAATGCATTTACCTTATTCTTAAAATGTCCAAATTGGAATTGTCTAATTTGACTTGCATTGAGAAACTATGTGTATTCTTTGGTAATGCATGATGTGTATGTACAAAATTAAGTGTTGGTAAGTACAAATTCTAGATCCTAACTTGTGCATTTTATGTCTCTAATAAGGGGACATTACAAGTGGTATCGGAGCATGTTCTTGCCATCTTGTGTATACTACGTGTGCCTTACATGTATTCCAGTGTGTACTTGAGATAATGTATGTGTATTCCAATGTATTCAAAGGTTTACTTTGTGACTTAGAGGTATGCTTGTAACATATGTTCATGAGAATACTTTGTGTATTATGTGTATTCGCATGTATGCTTCATACTCCTGTGTATACTTGGTGACCTTGGATGGTGGATGGGTCCATGGTGTAATATGGGATGCACTGGGTCCCGTTTCCAATTGTCCAATAGTACACTCATATGTATTAATGCAACTTATGTGTGTTCACATTTTATTCACGAGTGCACTTCATGACTTACATATTATATGTATTTCACATGCTTCCTGTGTATACTTGTATTCAACAAGATGCTCTTATTCAAGGGTATACTTTGTGACTTATGTATTCAAGTGAATACTCTATGACTTGTATTTGTATTCAAATGTATACTCTATGATTTGTATTTGTATTCGAGTGCATACTCCATGATTTGTATTAGTTGAGTGTATACTCTGTGATTTGTATATGTATTCGAGTGTATACTCTATGACTTGTATTTGTATTTGAGTGTATACTCTATGACTTGTGATTGTATTTGAGTAAATACTCTATGACCTTGTATTTATTTAAGTGCATACTTTATAACTTGTATTTGAATTCAACATGTATTTGTATTTGAGTGTATACTCTATGACTTTGTATTTGTATACTTTGTATTCAAGTGTATGCTTTGCAAAATACATGCTTTGTGACTTATGAGTATACGTGTATTCACACGACTTATGCATTTAAGTGTATACTTTACATGTATTCATATAAATGCTTTGTGACTTCGTGTACTCGTGTGTATACTTCATGTATTATTCGCATATATGCTTTATGCTTCTTGTGTATACTCTATGTATTATATGCATTCGTGCTTCATATTTAAACTCTATGTATGACATGTATCTATGTGTTACCTCATGTATCATCAACACTTATGTGTTCTTATAATTGCTTTATGCTTAAAGACTCAAAAAATGTTAGAAATGTTGCTTGTCAAGTTGCTTAGGTTGGTTGGTTGTTTGTTGGAGCTACTTGGCTGCGTGCTTGTCTACTTGAGCTAGTTGCTTGCTTGCTTGAGCTACTTGTTTGCTTGCTTGAGTTAGTTGCTTGCTTGCTTGAGCTACTTGTTTGCTTGCTTGAGCTACTTGCTTGTGTGCTTGAGCTGATTGCTTGCTTACTTGAGCTACTTGTTTGCTTGGTTGAGCTACTTGTCTATGTGCTTGAGCTACTTGTCGCTTGTGTGCTTGAGTTGGCTGCTCGCTTGAACTACTTGGTTGAGCTACATGGTTGTTTTCTTTACTTTCTAATTCATGTGGTTTTAAGTGTATATTATGACTTGCGTATCCATGCGACTTACACACGTATTTATATGTATACTTCATGTATTATGTGCATTCACGTGTATACCGTATGACCTATGTATTCAAGTGTATCCAAATGCACACTATGACTTATGTGTATTCAAGTGCCTACAAGCAAGTGGATACTTTGTGGCTTACATTATGATTTGTGTGTGATCATGTGTATACTTTGTGACTGGTATTCATGTTTATACCTTCTCTCTTGTATTCATGTGTATATCTTGTGACTTGTGTGCATTCACACTTTGTGACTTATGTGTATACTTTGTAACCCACAAACCCTAGGATCAATCTCACCTCAAAATTGGTTTAAAGTGATTGCTTGAGGACAAGCAATCTTGGGTAGGGTGGACTGTCATATCCCCGAAATGCCATTGAAAAACAAATAAAATAATTAAAATGTCAGTATAAATATAATATTATTATTCTAATTATTATAATATACATATTTGAATATGTTTACAATGAAATCAATATATAAAATATAAACATAAAATAATATATCATATATAAACAACATTATATTTCAAAGGGGTGCACCGATTGGAGGTTACTTAAATGGCAGCTATTAGTTAAGGCAACAATCAATGTCAATTTAAAATGAATGAGACAAAAGCAGGTGAAGTTAAAGATCAGATAAGACAAAAAGTAGATAAAGACAAAAAATGTCCTAAGCGATTAAGGAAAAGGCCATAAGGCAGAGATTAGTAAAAAGCTATAAGGAAGCGATTAGTGAAAAGAAGACGGTGATTAAGAAAAGAGCAATATTTTAATGTTTTAAGAGTATTGATTAATATTTAAGAAGCAGCGATCAGCATTAAGGAGTGGAAATAATAAGTCACGTCTATTCATAAGGTTGTGTCTATTCTAAGGGATGTCTCCCTTCAAGGCATAAGATACAAGTGCAATAAAAAAGAGGAATAGTGAGGGCAGTGAACATCTACAAGAAAAGCAAATAAGAAATAATCAGAAATAAATAATAATGATATCTGCCATTAGGAAAATAAATAAACAAAGTCTAATAATATGATTAAATCTGCATTCAGAACAGTAGAGATAATCCGGGAATAAAGTGAAGAAAAGAATACACCAGCAGACATAATATGGAAGGAATTACTGGATATAACAGGTTATGAACATCAAATGATATACAGAAATAAATCTGCACTCTAAAAGAAACAGATTGGGAATAAAGAAAAATACAGAACAAAGGGATTTATACAGATCTTAAAGAAGCAAATATAGATTTGAAAGGAGATATAAAGAGAACAGAAATAGAAGTAAGCAATCATATCGAAGGAAAAGAAATGAGTCTACAGCAGCAACCCCACCAAGGCTATGCATCTACATATTTTGAATTGTCTTGGCATAAGCAACAGATCTATGAAGGGAATATATGCATATGTATTATGAGTATAGCAACCTACGAATAAGAATAATATAACCTATATACATAGATATAAGGAATAAGAGATATATGTCTGGGAAAACAAGAAGGAAGATAGAAACACATAAGCTTAAAAGGTGTATCTATAATGCTCATGAAAGTCTACAAATCCGTCATGCATCACGTATCAGGTATGAGGCCATCATAGTAAGAATTAAAATAATAGTGTGTGGAAAGATTGAGGTATATTTTTCAATTTAAATATAATCATAAATATACTTTAATGTATCATGACTTGTGAATACATTTAGATATATTACGAGGGATGAGAATAGTGAGAAATTGAATGACATGCTAATAATCGGAAAATATGTATTTAGATACATATATGTATTGTGATGCATAAATACATCATAGGTGACTGACAAATATAATGTATACATATATAAATAAATATTATTTACGATTATCCAATAATGATGCCTGCAGTCAATTATCGAGCCTTATAAGTAATGATAACTCTATTCGTCCTCTATGACTGAAATCCATTGATCTCTTACGTTTCTAATGTCTCCTTGAGGAATATTTTGAATGCAAGATTCAGGCTTGAATGCTTCCACTGGAAAAGGGTCATTACATCATCGCGTGGAAGAAGGGAGTCATATTGGGTTACAGTGAATACGTCTGAAGGAAGTCCAATATTGTGCGACGACCAGAGGTAAGTATCCTCAACGGATTGATAACATTTAAGGGTATGTAATCAAGCCAACTTACTGTGAACAACAGGTTACAGTATAATAACTAATCCATACCTTATCAAGTTAAATAGCAGTGAATGTTTGTGAACAACAGGTTACAGTATAATAACTAATCCATACCTTATCAAGTTAAATAGCAGTGAATGTTTATAACACTTTAATCTGTGATGAATTGTGAAGTCAATTAAATATAATAGGTGAATGCATAGAGAGATTAAATGAATATTTATATGTCAATATATTGAGTTCATCTATACAGCATAAGTGATTGACAAACACCCTGGATAGAAATAAAGGGATATTATTTACAAGAGTCCAATAATGATGCTTGCAGCAATTATTGTATATCATAAGCTATTATGACTTTACTGCGAGAATAGACTTTGGGCCAAAATTCCCTTTCACTAGCACTCAATAAGCATAGGGAGTTTGTGGAGGGAAAGGCTAGTAAATCGATCCATTGATGGACGGTCCCAAGACGGGTGGGACACCTTGAGGGAGTCCAATTTGAGATCGTTCACGTGCCCTTTGCACAGTAAATCTACCATCCAAAGAGGTTAGGAAAAAGGAAACAAGGGGAAGATCTATTCCGATCAAGAGTAATAAGTCATATCAGATTATGATGTGTTTTGTGCACTAGATGATAATGCATTTACCTTATTCTTAAAATGTCCAAACTGGAATTGTCTAATTTGACTTGCATTGAGAAACTATGTGTATTCGTTGGTAATGCATGATGTGTATGTGCAGAATTAAGTGTTGGTAAGTACAAATTCTAGATCCTAACTTGTGCATTTTATGTCTCTAATAAGGGACATTACAACTGCATGAGGGTTTCTACTCTCATAACAAGTCTTCTTGGTAATCGCATGCCGACACAGTTATTAAACTTGTCCTATTTAGACACTAGGTTAATTAGTGACCTCAAACACAAACGCCCCCTTTTGGAAGCTTTCGGATTAAATACAAAACCCTAGAAGGGATTTTTCCATTCAAGATAACATAATCTTCTTCTTTTATGAAAACCAAAACTTTTCACATTATCTTTATTAAGAAAGAAGGCAGTAACTCTAGTTCTTCATTAATTAAACGTTCTTGACAAAAATTCAGCGTCTAGCCCTGCTTGGGCTCCTAGCCTCCTCACCCTCCAGTTAGGCAACCTAATTCTGACCCCTCGACAATCCTGAGGCTCAATACTTAGCTTCATCTGTGTTCTTTCTTAAACAATATAAACCACATTTTATTTCTTAAAAGACTCAATAGAGAAGAACTAAAACTTTACTTCCACAAATAAAATCAAGCTAGGATCATTATTCCCAAGAATTCAGGAAATTGATAACAATCAGAGGATGAAGTTTAAAGGAACATCTAAGACACTCGCAAGGAAAGAATTTAGCTTAGGCCTATTTCTCAATTGGTTCAAGTAACCAAACAGGACCTCTTGCAAAATAAAAGTCATGTCGACAATCTTATCAGATTTCACTAGGTCACCAAACATTCTAGCAAAGGAATGTAACATACATACTTTACATAACTGGTCTTTAACAACCAAACGCTTTTTTGTATGATCAGAAAGAGTGTAACAGGAGGTTTATAGAAAGCAACTTGCCCGATCTTTTACTTGGCACACTATCGATTTCTTTACTCCCTTGAGTGTTCTTTACTCACTCCTTTTTCTCTCTGGTTCTGCACCTTTTATTTTCCTCTGGAACGTTGCAGACCTCACTCAAAATTCTACTACAGGTTTCATGTAGGCAGCTGTAGATATCACTTATTTTCTCCCTCTTGTATCTGATTTCTTAACTTACTATCAAAGTTCTATTAATAAGCACCTCTATTCTCAGATTAGCATCGATGTATCTTTTTGCCAACCCTTTTCCCATTCCCATTTAGTATATTTATATTCTCAGGCTGGATCGGTTAGATTTTAGTTACCAATCAGTTACAAGATAATAGTGGTTATTCTTTAGCAAAATAATCCGATAGGTTTTACAAGGAAAAATAGATTTTCCCTTATCACCCAAGAATGGCTTGGTGGATAAGAGCAAGAAACGGTTTCATATTATAGTTTTTTCCGGTGGTTCTAAACCTTAGTCCATGCTACACGTATCCACCATTTTTTTAAATAATTGGCAAGTAGCGTTTAAAAGCTCATAACATGCTTGACATCTCGTGAGCCTACCCACGTCCTTGATTGGTTTAAGGAAACATTTTAAATAATAAACTTCAGCTACATGAGTATTATTATGCCACAGCCAGCAATGGTTTGAGAACATTGAAAATTGTTAAACTTCCGCCACCTTCAAAAATCAAATATGCTCCTCTTTGCTAGAATCAAGCAACTAATAAAATATCAAGCTTCTCCTTAAAAGGAGTGGAGTCAAGGTAATAAGCCCAAAGCTAGCTTAGCCGTTTCATTTTATCTTAAAGTGTATTTATAAATGTTAAAGATAGTAGCATTGCCATGCAAGATTGTCGACGTTATTTGTATGTTGATACATTGGTGTAATTGCCACAAAATGACAATAATCATCCAGTAATAGCGTATATAATACTATGCTTAATAAGTATATGAGTAGACATGTACATGTGTTCTTACCCACACAATAAACCTATGCATGCATATAAATATCTGTACATACGTAAACGTATATGTACATTCGTTGACGCGTATTCTTGCCTGCGTACGTACATATGCATCCATATACGCATATATACATATATGTATACATATACATATGCTTATTGGTTCACACATGTATATATATATATATTCCTATGTATTCGCTTATATATTAAACATGAGGGTTCTTAAACCCTAAAAATTACCATAATCAAACACAACGAAAGAACATGACGCAACTGCTCTAGGTTGACTTACCTCTAAGCACACTAACGACACCCTAGACATTTTAGGTTTACATAAACAATACCCGACCAAAGCTAAAGCTCAGATGGCATTCCCTGAGGATTCATAACTTCACCCTTCTCCCAGGTGATACTCGCCCTCTCTCTCTGGAGGTGTCTAGATCGCTCTTGCATTTTCACTCAAGAGAACAATGGAAGTTAGCCTGGCAACATTATAGCATATTCAAATCATTGCAGTTACATTATCATTTGTTTTTAAAGAAAATAGATTCATTTCATAGCATTTCATCCAACTCATAGCATCAAGTAACTATCATCATTCATTTGAATTGCAAAACACAACATTGCATAATCTCATCATAACAAGAATAACTTTCAAGATCTCAAGGTTTACAACATTATTTACTTAGAAGTAAAAAGTAGTTTTTAGTGAACTAGGGTAGGATGTAACAAAGTCTTAAAATGATGACGAGCCTCAGGTGGTGCAGAGTCACAGACCATATGGTTTGCAGCCCTATGGGAGATTTGAGGTGAAGAGCACAAAAGATTTACTGAGAGGAGGGGGGGGGTGAATCAGTAAATCTATACCAACTTTTTGACCTTCTAACTTTCTATACAAACTTAAACTTTCATCAACATCAACTTAATGATATGAACCAATTTACACAAGCTGATACAACTTTATTGAAAACTTTAAATAACTTTTTACAAGTGGAAGTAGGCACCAACCTACTTGATTTACAAGTGAGATGATTTAGTAGACAACAACCTACAAGGGACACCCAAACCTCTTTAACTATTTAGTAGGCACCAACCTACAAGGAGCACCAACCCGTAATGCAAGGCACCAACCTTGGCTTGATGGTTGCAAGATGATGCCTTCAATCTGACCTGCACTATCCCAATTCTCCAATCTGCCTTGGTGATGAATGATCTCACACTTAGCCCACACAAGAAGATGGGGCTTCAGATTTAGACAACTCACTTACACAACCACACAAACTTTCTTTCCAATCTGTACCTTTATATCTTCTTGCCTCTTATGAAGAGAGGCATCACTTCATAATGGATGCATTGCTTTCCAAGGGATGTGTTCTTCTCAACAACATACCCCTTTTCATTGCTACCTCCAAACAAATCAAATCTTTTAAAAACTAGATTTAATCCTTTTTGTTTGTCTTGAAAAAGTCGCACCACTTTATCAAAAATTATTCATGTTATGAAATCATGCTATCTGAAATTGCACCTTTTGAAGAATATTTTCTTTAACAAAAATATCTCTTAATTGCACTTTTTCATACTTCATAATTTTTTTTTTATCTTAAATAAGACTTAATCGTATTTTGTCTTTGCATGTAATCAATCGGTTCTCATTTTCATAAGACTTTGTCTTATTAAATTTAGCGTTGCACTTTATTTTGTTTGATCGCTGCCTTCACAAAAAGAGTCGTTGATAATATGATGGCCCAATATCACATGATCTACAACCTTCCACATAGATTATGCCAGTAGGAATTTAAAGCATGGCTTCAATCCTTCGACCAATCCAGATCACTATATTCTTTTAATACTTTGTATCTCTTGCGATAGGGATACCCATATCTGCATATCCGCTTACCTCCAATGATCACATAGTTGTTGGCATAGTCTAGTTCGCTGAGCAGAGATACCATTAACACGTCTTTCTTAAAACGTCTTATATAGAGATTCACCCAGTGTAATTCATTTATTCCATGAAGGCGACTCAGGTAATATATTGATTCAATGTTGTTTTATCTTGTTTTAGACTTCCTCTAATTCGCCATCCTTAGATTTTAGACTTTCTCCAATTTGTCTCTAGCCTGTAGCCGTCACTCCTACCAGATACGTCGATAATTCTGCTTTTGTCTTTACTATGTTGAATTCAACTTTATCAGACAGTCCCACGTCGAACTTGAGGTAGATACATTTCTCTTATTTCATGGCTCCATATACCCAATCATTTCTTATATGTTGACTCTGTAGATTGATATAATAGAGTCTAAGCCAAAGATAATATGCTCCAATCTGAGTAATCTTATGACTTTTTCTTTCTTGTCAAGTATGCTTGGTATGTATAATCTCTTTTATCCTTCATGATCTTTATCTTTCATGATATTCATGATAACCTCCAACTATCTCAACTTGAGCACCTTTGACATCAATGAGAATATTTCCAACAATCTCCCCCTTTGTCATTGATGGCAACATATTCTTCCTTATCACTTCTAAATCTCCCCCATTCTACTTCTCTCCCCCTTTGACATCAATGGCAAAGGGTCTTCCAACAATGATTTGCTTGCTCTGTTCCATGCAGCTACAAGATACTATGTATAACTCCCCCTGAATATATGCTCCCTTCTATTCATACTCATCTTTCTCTTTTCATTCCTTGTCTTCTAAGATAATCTTCTTCTTCATGAAAGCTTCTTCATTTTGACATCAACACAATTTCCAACAATAGAGGCCAATAGAAAATTTCTCATCATCTTCATTAGATATCAACCCATAAGTAGATTTCTCTTCAACATTTTGAGGTACTTCATTTTTCAATTATCTTCTCCAAGTGGCTGAAAGATAATGTTCAACTTAGCTCCCCCTAAATTCATGCTTCCTCTTTTGAAAAGACATATTGAATTTGCATTGGATTCTTCATTTCTTGTATCTATCTTCTTTCTCCAAACTTTTGTAATCTTTCTCCCCTTTTCCATGGTGTTCTTCTTCATATCTAGTCTAGGTGATTCCATAAAGTCACATCTACAAAATCGTGCTATGTGCCCAAAGTTGTTGCACTTATAGCACGTAATCTTTCTCCCCTTTTCCATTGTGTTCTTCTTCATATCTAGTCTAGGTGATTCCATAAAGTCACATCTACAAAATCGTGCTATGTGCCCAAAGTTGTTGCACTTATAGCACATAATGTTATTGCCAAATGAATTATAATCTGTCCTAGGGAAGCTTGAAGCATTTCTTGTTTGAAATCTGCAATTTATTGCTTTGTGACTGAAATAGTTGCATGAATAGCAATATCCATAGAAAGAATAAAACTGCTCACAGTTAGATTTTCTTTCATTTTCCTTAAAACTTGTAACATTCTCATCACACTTTGTACATTTCTCCTTTGGCTTATTCAATTCATATTTCAGCATGACAACTTCTTGTTCCAACTTGTCACAATCTCTCTCTTTAGCACTTATCTTGTTCTTTAATTCATTTTCAACTTGTTCAGCCTCTACAAGTTGAGCCCTCAAATCTTTAATTATTTTGTTCAAATCCTCCAAGCTTTTAGTTAACTCCTTGGTTTTTAGTTTATGCTTGGTCACCTTCTTCTTCAATTTTTCATTTTTCATGTATGCATAATGAAGTTCTTCCTCTAGATCTGTTTCTTCTTCTTCTTCATTGCATTCCTGATCAATTTCTTCTTCTTCATCACATTCTTGATCAGCATCTTCATATTCAGCCATGAACAACATTTCTTCTTCACCATTGCTTGAGCAACCTTCACTTTGTTTTTCAGAAGTGCTGCTATCTTTTTTTGAATAGAAACTCTTTTTGTGTTTTTTAGATCTCCTCTTTGACTTGTGCTTAGAATTTTTCTTCCCCTTTTTCTTTGTGTATATCTCTTCTTCATCCTTGCTTGTGTCACTTGAGTTGCTATCACTTTGAGGACAATTAGAAGCATAATGTCCAACTTCTCCACAATTGAAACATTTAAAAGGATATTTCCCTTTGTACTTTCCTCTTCCCTTTTTAAGCTTACTCATGAAATGAGCCTCTGCTTCATCACTTGATTTTTCATTTTTTTCTTCATGCTTGTTCTTGCCCTTTTTGGATGCTTTGAATGAGACTTCTTTTCGTGGTGATTTTCCTTCAATCCTCATCTCATAGGCAGCAAGGATCCCATGTAATTCATCTTTTGATAGCTTATCCAAGTTTGTTAATTCTTCCAATGCCGCAACTTTGGCCTCAAATTTTGTTGAAAGAGATCTTAGAATCTTATCAACAATAAAGGCATCATCAATTTCTTCACCAAGTCCTCTCATGATATTCACCGTTTCATCAACACGAAGAAAATATGAAGCAATATCTTCATCATCTTTCATCTTGAGAGTTTCTAACTTCCTTCGATGGGTTTGCAACTTTGCCTTCTTTACTTTTGCATCTCTTTCATAGATGTTTTGTAGCTTGTCCCATATCTCTTTTGCAGATTTGCAACGTATGACTTTTGTGAATTCAGAATCCGTTAGGCTGCAAAGAAGAGCATGCTTGGCTTTTGAATTATTCTCACTTTTCTTCTTTCCGGCTTGATCCGTTGGAGGGGTTGATGGAGGTGTATATCCATCAACAATTGATTGCCACACATCAAACCCAAGTGCATTCAAATATGCTTCCATCTTAATACTCCAAAATGCATAATTAGTCCCATCAAAGATGGGTGCTTTCACTGTATTGTTATGATCTGCCATATGTGCTCTTAAGGATCTCCTTCAAGCGGTTAGGCTTTCAAGAAGGACCTTGCTCTGATACCAATTGAAGAGCACAAAAGATTTACGGAGAGGGGGGGGTGAATCAGTAAATCTATACCAACTTTTTCACCTTTTAACTTTCTATACAAACTTAAACTTTCATCAACATCAACTTAATGATATGAACCAATTTACACAAGCTGATACAACTTTATTGAAAACTTTAAATAACTTTTTACAAGTGGAAGTAGGCACCAACCTACTTGATTTACAAGTGAGATGATTTAGTAGACAACAACCTATAAGGGACACCCAAACCTCTTTAACTATTTAGTAGGCACCAACCTACAAGGAGCACCAACCCCTAATGCAAGGCACCAACCTTGACTTGATGGTTGCAAGATGATGCCTTCAATCTGACCTGCACTATCCCAATCCTCCAATCTGCCTTGGTGATGAATGATCTCACACTTAGCCCACACAAGAAGATGGGGCTTCAGATTTAGACAACTCACTTACACAACCACACAAACTTTCTTTCCAATCTGCACCTTTATATCTTCTTGCCTCTTATGAAGAGAGGCATCACTTCATAATGGATGCATTGCTTACCAAGGGATGTGTTCTTCTCAACAACATACCCCTTTTCATTGCTACCTCCAAACAAATCGAATCTCTTAAAAACTAGATTTAATCCTTTTTGTTTGTCTTGAAAAAGTCGCACCACTTTATCAAAAATTTAAATTATACATGTTATGAAATCGTGCTATCTGAAACCGCACCTTTTGAAGAATATTTTCTTTAACAAAAATATCTCTTAATCGCACTTTTTCATACTACATAATTTTTATCTTAAATAAGACTTAATCGTATTTTGTCTTTACATGTAATCAATCGGTTCTCATTTTCATAAGACTTTGTCTTATTAATTTTAGCGTTGCACTTTATTTTGTTTGATCGCTGCCTTCACAAAAAGAGTCGTTGATAATATGATGGCCCAATATCACATGATCTACAACCTTCCACATAGATTCCGCCATTTGGAATTTAAAGCATGGCTTCAATCCTTTGACCAATCCAGATCACTATATTCTTTTAATACTTTGTATCTCTTGCGATAGTGATACCCTGCATATCCGCTTACCTCCAATGATCACATAGTTGTTGGCATAGTCTAGTTCGCTGAGCAGAGATACCATTAACACTCTTTCTTAAAACGTCTTATATAGAGATTCACCTAGTGTAATTCATTTATTCCATGAAGGCGACTCAGGTAATATATTGATTCAATGTTGTTTTATCTTGTTTTAGACTTCCTCTAATTCGCCATCCTCAGATTTTAGACTTTCTCCAATTTGTCTCTTGCTTGTAGCCGTCACTCCTACCAGATACGTCGATAATTCTGCTTTTGTCTTTACTATGTTGAATTCAACTTTATCAGACAGTCCCACGTTGAACTTGAGGTAGATACGTTTCTCTTATTTCATGGCTCCATATACCCAATCATTTCTTATATGTTGACTCTGTAGATTGATATAATAGAGTCTAAGCCAAAGATAATATGCTCCAATCTGAGTAATCTTATGACTTTTTCTTTCTTGTCAAGTATGCTTGGTATGTATAATCTCTTTTATCCTTCATGATCTTTATCTTTCATGATATTCATGATAACCTCGAACTATCTCAACTTGAGCACCTTTGACATCAATGACAATATTTTCAACATGAGGATGGTCACATTCCTTGACTCTCTCATTGGCATCAGCAATGGCATAATCCATGTAATATCCTGTTTTTTTTTTTTTAAATATACAAAACCCTAGCTCAAAATCATAATAGTTTGCACAAATAGAATACTGCCAATATCAAATCCTAGCACAATCTGTAGGAATTTGCACAATTAAACATAATATGGAATCCTTATGGCTTCTTGATGAGATCAATTCAGAAATTACATTCAATGGTTTATTCTTTAATCAGATTTAATGTTCAGAATTTAGTTCAGAAAAACCAAATTAATTTTTTGAAGCAGCTGCTATTTCATCCCAAATCTACAGTGATCTATCTCTTAGTGAAATGCCTTTTAGATGCCTCAAAATCTGCCTGATACCACCCTTAGAATGCCACGACCAGCTGCTTCTTGAAAGGATATTTTAATTCGAACTGAAATTAATCAAATTTGCACAATGATGATCTTTGTGTGAAATCACTCTCAAGGAATTGTAGGTTTTTTTCCTCCAATTCCAGACCTAGAGGGTTTTTGTTGACAAGTTAATTGAACTGAAGTTCCATGCTCCAACAAGGAGTAGAAATCAGATAACAGAATGCTTTCTCAATATGCCTCCTCCTTTGCTTGGTTTCTCTTAATTAGATTTTTCCTCCGAGTCATAACTCTTCAATGCCTCTTGATTAATATTAAAATAAACTTTAACTATAATTTCATTTTGTAATATCACTTAACCCTTTTTGGAATCGGCTCCTGTGGACTTGATCTGAAGGACTTCCGCTTTCTGTTTTGTCATTTATTTATAACTGCGGCTTTAATTCCTTTTACCCCACAACATTAGACTCCACTAGTTCCTTTTTTAGCAGCTTTTGACAAACATGATTTATATGTGGCAGCTACTTCTATTTTATCCTCAGTAAATTTTTACAATCCTCTTTAAATATTCTTTCAATCCTTCACACACTGCCTTAATAAAATATTCAATATTTCTGAAAATTTTAATCTCAAAACTGAACTCAATGAAGCACACTTGTAATCCCCGAATAGGATTACCAAAAGATTGAGGGTTTAGTCGTGGTTTAATTTTGAAGAGGGTACTTTACAATCCATCTTCCATCTAGTTCTTAAGTTGCATCCCATGGTATCTTTTACCACAGCATTTTCTTTTCACATGTGTGCATGGCTACAGGGGAGGCAGTCTATAATAGAAAACCTCTCAATTATAGATTCAGAGATGATATCAATAAGATAGTATGTACATTAGCTTAATTCTAATTCTCTTTGGAGTGCATGTTATGCTTTGCAAGATGTCAGTTCAATAACATGTGATATTAAGTTCACATGCATTATCTAGAGCTTGATATTGAATCATTGCCATTCTACTAACTTGCAATGAGCCTGCTGGCTAGTCTACTCAATGGATTTCATTATAAGAAGAGATGAGCATTTACCACAGAGACACATACCTTCTTTATGATTTCTTATTATTTTCTCCACATCTGCAATATTCGTAGGAGGTATAAGTTAGGAAAGGAACTCCCTTGGATTGCCAATTTGATGGTTGGGTCCTATCTGGAGTATTTACAGCTGAGGCATTAAGGGATTCTGACAATATGGAGAAGTGGCATTTTTCTCTCTGACGACCCCTGAAATCTGGAACTTTTTGTAAGCTGTGTTTTGAATCTGACTCTTGCTTTCTAGAAACTATGAAGAATAGAAGTCTTGCGTATTGTGCATTTATGTTTACGTTCTATTTGATTACAATTGTGCTTGATATTTGCAGGCCATCTTGTTGTTAATGAAGTTTTCAGTCCTTAAAGAAGATTTAAGTCTGTAACACTCTTCAACAAAAAAACCCTTCAGGGTACATGGCAGATGGCATCAGTCTTCCAACATGTGTGGTGTGTATGGAGGACCTTGGGGCCAATGGTGGACCTGCCTCTTTAACTTGTGGTCACAATGGTTGTCTAGAGTGTTTACAAGAGGTTTGATCTTCTACATTGGCTATGATCTCAATTTTGCAAGTTTTCTTGAGATGGATCTGAAATGTTTATCCTTTGGTTGTAAATGCACATTTGTTCACTCCTGAAAATGTTCAAATAATAAAGCCTACGTGCATACACACGAAGTTTTGATTCTTTGAATTAACATAAATATCTTTCAGTTATAGAGTTCTTAATAAGTCATTTTTTCTGTTTTTATCCTGAACATTTTTTTGTCAAAACAGCTGCAGTTGCGCTTGGATGTGCCCTTGTGTCCCCTTTGTCGTACACCATTTGATCCTAATTTGAATCTTAGATTGAACATTGATTTGAATGATGCACTGGAAAGAATGAAGAAAATGTCACATGTAGAGAGATATGCAGCCTCTCAAGTAAATACATTCAGTGAGTCAAAGAGAGGCCTTCCAGTGCTGAAAGAAACAGACCCCTGGGTACAAGTAACAATTTCACAGAAAGGACATTCATCTTCTGTTGAGCATGCAAATGCAAATTCTGATATAAATAGAGGTTCTCAAGCAACAATGCCAGAAATCCCCCTTCCCGAAGTAAATTTAAGGAATGTTATAAGTGGCTTATATACAATGGTAACAGGGAGAAATATAACAGATCCCAATCAAGAAGAACCAGGGAGAAATATACTAGTTCCTCATCAAGAAGAAACACCTGAGGCTACATCTGAGCTAGCATCTGAAGAAACAGACATAACTACACTGTGGCCAGAAGTTAACTTGCCAAGTGCACCGCCCCTCTTGCATGTAGATGAGGATGATAGTCACACTATTCAAACAATTTTGGAAGCAGAGCCACCTCAGTGGGTTCCTGATAGTTTTGCTTCCTGTTGTATGCGCTGTGAGGCACCCTTCAAGCCACTTGTTTGTAGAAGGCACCATTGTCGTTTCTGTGGAGGAATATTTTGCAGAGCATGTTCAATGGGGAAATGTCTGTTGCCTGTAAAATTTAGAGAGCGAAACCCTCAAAGAGTTTGTGATTTCTGTTATGAGAAGTTGGAACATTTGCAGAGTTTCTTGATAAAGTATGTGAGCAATGCTTCTCAGATAGCAACACATGATGTCATTGACTGGACCTGTCTGAGAGGATGGGTGAATACCCCTTTGGGCTTGTCAATGGAGCAGGAGATCTACAAGTCAAGCAATGTTTTGAGACATTATTGCCAGGTGCATATTCAAAGGCCACTTGCTCCTAGAGGCAGATGAGTATTTTATTGTCTGGCAGTAATGTTTGGATTCTAAACATGAACGTGTTCTATCCATGTGATGCATTTCACTTTTGTAGCCTATTACCTGTTGTGAATTCTGAAACATTGCCAATTAATACAGATTGCGGGGCTGAAGGCAGAAGGGTCCATACCTGTTTGTGTCTTACAAGGAGCTAAAGGATTGGCGATCTTAACAGTTGCGAAAGCTGGCATGGTTCTCACCTACAAATTAGGCACTGGTTTAGTTATTGCTAGACGAGAAAATGGTTCCTGGTCAGCACCATCAGCAATATTGTCCTTTGGTTTAGGATGGGGTGCACAGGTAAAGATCATCACACATTACATATTTGGGTGATAGTTCCCATTTGATGCAAAAAAAGTTATCTTTTTAAATTTGATTTGATTTAATTTTTTATTTCATTTTTACTATGTGCAGGTTGGTGGAGAGCTTACAGATTTTGTTATTGTGCTTCGCAATTCTGCTGCAGTCAAAGCCTTTAGTAGTCGCATGCATTTCTCTTTTGGAGGTGGATTAAGTGCAGCAGCTGGACCATTGGGTAGAGTTGTAGAGGCAGATCTTCGAGCTGGAGATGAAGGAATAGCTGCCTGTTATACATACAGTTGTAGCAAAGGTAAATCCAGGCATTTTGTAACTGTGGACTATATCTGTTTTGTTTATCGTAGCTGAAGAAATATTTTTAGGCATCAAAGGCATCCTTACTTTTTAGAACAATTTTGTAACTCATATTTAGTCTTATAAACCTATTCCTTATCTTCTAGGTTCCTGTTGGTTAGTGATGTTGAACTATTTTTTTAAGATTTAGATATGTACATTGTTCAAATGGCTGATGTGAGCAAGTCCCTTCTCTAGGCAAAAGGATGTTTGCAACTCTAATTTATAGCATATGTTAGGTTTTTCTTCTTTGATGTTATACATTAATGCAAGAAGTAAGCAAAATGCATTCAAGAAGTTAAAAGGACGTGTTTAATCATAAATGTTTGGAATAACATTCAAAATGTGAAGGGATGGAAAAGGAATGGAAGAAATCAGGAGGTGGGTTGTTATGAAACAAACAAACAGAGCTGATACTTATTTTCTTAGATTCAGTAGAAAATTGGGAGGAAAACTAGGGAATATGATGTAAAGTTGAACCATAAGTGAGAACAAGAGGCAATCTAGGGTTCTTTTTATCCTAGTTACTTTTTTCATTGTAGTTGTATGTGCTTTTGAGTCCCATTGACCTACTTGGGGATATTAAATTTTAATGACTTCTATCTTTGTTAAATCTGGTTATTAGGGTACATCAACCCTTGTGACATCTTTCAAATAGTAGCAATGCTTCTGTTTCTTTTTCCATTAGTAGAAATCATCCTTTTTGGATTCCATATGTGCTAATGAATTAGTCTTTTTTGTAAAAGTTTCCTTGTTCGTCTTGGTTATGAAACCTAAAAATGATAAATCCATTAGAAATATGGAAACACTAGATGTTGCCACTCCCTGTATCCCATCTCACACTAAGATCAGGGATGTTCCAGGAGATGTAAGTTGAAACTTGAGACTGTTTACCTTGTCCTTTGAATACACTTTAGCATCAAGAAACCTTCAACCTCAAAGTAAGATACACTGTCAACTACATCACCTAGAGTTAACCGGCCTTTAATACAACGTGCTTAACCCAATGGCCTGTTTTGCTTGTTAAAACTACATCATCTTTATAATAAGTATGCTAAATATTAATTGCAAATTTATGAATATTTGGTACTTCATACCTAAACATATTTTTTCTTATATTTGTCTTAGTTGTTGTGACCACCTTTTAAAAAACATATGTTTATGCTTCAAGATATCAACCTTATACTATATATTTTGTCTTTAACCTTGACAATGCTTTGATGCAAATAAATTTTGTTAAATTGTCAAAGGAACGCAAGCAAAGATGACAGTAAAACTTCTGTTCCTCTTTACTATGCATCAATATCTGTTTACCGCACAATCAAATACTATTCAGTATGCACATCCTTCATTTTTTTAGGAATAACATAGTATTTTATTTCATACAGGTGCTTTTGTCGGATTGTCACTAGAGGGAAATATTGTTGCTTTACGATCAAAGACAAACACACAATTCTATGGGGATCCGTATCTGACACCTACTGACATTCTCCTTGGTCCAGTGGAAAGCCCAAGGGCAGCAGCACCTCTATACAGTGCTTTGAATGATCTTTTTCAAACTTTGGAAGGATGATAAATACACCTGTAAATCTGTAAATTTTTCAAAAAGTTCTTCTGAAGCTCTTACAATGTTGATAGCTGTACAAGATGTAGGTTTAGTGGTAATCGCAATGGCAAAATGCCATCAGATATCATTCATATTGTGCCCGTTGTGAAACATAACTATCAATTTACCACTGAAGAAGTTGAAGCTTAAAATAATCTTGGATTGACAGCAAAAAAGTTGCTTGAACATATAGTTTGATGTTACTGCCCACTAAAATTGCTTGGAACCTGCTATCATTTAGCATGGATGTGCAATGATATTACAGTTTACTTATATCTGCAGTGTACTTTGCTAGTTTGGAACTTTTATAATTTGTGTAGGTAAATTTCTGGACCCGAGGAAGGTTTCAATCGATATTAACTACATGAAATTAGACTGGTGTACAAGAAGATTTTCAGTTAAAAGAAAGCACAAGAAGGAATTTCAAAAGTTCTTTTCTTATGTGGACAATTAAAGGGTTTCATAAATTTCAAATACCGGCATGAAAAATGTTTCCTCTGTATGAAGGCTTTGTCAGAAGTTACAATTTCTGTTTCTGTTCTGCACATAGCGTTCAACTCTCAGTGAATTTTTGTGCAGGATTTGAGAAATGGAAATATTTAACAATTGTATCTCATATTTCCTGGAATTTGCACACTGACTGGTTTATAAAGTTTTTTATTTCATACCTCATTCTTATGTATTGATTTGTCATTGCACTTCATGTATGACACAGTGTTTGTTTATTGAAAAATTGCTGAATTTCAGATGAAGGCATGATCTAGTTCTATCAAAGCATAAAACTATCACAGTTGAAATGTGTGTTTGTTTTGGCTGAAGAGAGCAATTCTTTTGAACCTTATAAAAATGTATCAATCTAAGTATCAAAGCTTAATACTACAGATCACAATAAAAAGTAAAAATTCTGGTGGACAGAGACCAAAATAAAAATTTCAGTCTGATAATAATGTTTGTCAAAGTAAAATTGTGCAATATATGAGCTGAATGTTTCTTTCAATCTTCTAACAGTTGCTTTATGGTCAAGCAATGTATATTTCCTTCAGCTACCTGTTGGTAGCTCAGTCTTTGTAAACTGCTTTGATTCAATATAAAAAAAAATCATGATGCTAGAGATGCCAACCAAATCAAATAATGATTGTGGTAAAAAAAATATTAACTGGGGCATCAATAGGAGGATTGCTAGAGGAAAAAAATTCAAAAATTTCTTGCCAAATATAGTGTGAAAGTGATCATAGTGGCATTATTAAGTTGAGATGTGTTCTATGGTGTCTTCTCATGTCATAAGTACGTAAGTTTATGTTTATTTTTAGTTTTTTAAAATCAGATTGCCGATTATATTTTAGAAAAAAATTATAATTTAGGTTTTTTCAAAAACAAAATTTAAATTTATTTAAAAGTAAGCAATACAGTAAAGTAAAATAAAACAAATCTTAACTCTTTAACTGTAAATAAAATAGTTTTTAAGAATGAAAATAACTCTTCCAATAAAAATAAACAATAATATAAATAAAATAAAAGATATAAAGAGATATTCCTTTTGAAGTGTATTTTATTTATATATCATAAAATGCAAGTGTCTATTTTATTTATATATCATAAAATGCAATCATTTTTATGTGGGTAATATTAGTGCAATAACTTATTAAAATTAAGTGAGCAATAATTTTAGAAAAGTAAAAATTTGAAAAACAATATTTTAAGTACATGACACCATTTATCTTCTAATAATTTTACTCATCCTCGACTTTTTAATTAGCAAGTTGTTTACTCTTTTTCATCTTTTCATAGCTGTCATATGTTAAAAATGATCAACAAATTGAAATCGAGTACATAGATATAGCCACAAGTTGCTTTCAAACATTCATTAGTGATTCATTTATAATCATTGAAAATTTATTCAAATATAATTAAAAATTCACTTAGCCTCTTGATTGATTGTATTATGGAGGAGCGAAGAATGAAGAGTGACATAAGTAATGAGTCTTGTAGGATAAATTTATCATAACTATCAATTGATCTTTTTGATTACCAGTTTTAAGAGGTTTAAAATGGTCATTATATTTTTATGGACATGAATGACAAAAATAACTTAAACATGCTTCTTACAAAGCTAGATAGGTTGATTTAAAACATTTTTTAGTGATCTATGTACAATCAAAATATTTTTGAAAAAAATTAAGAAAAAAATTCACAAATTATTGTTACTTTCTTGTTTGATTGTAATGTAAAGGAGGAAAGAAGAATGAAAAGGGACATAAGAGAAAACATAAAAAATAACTATTCCGTTTATATCTTTCTATCTATTTCAACTTTATTTTTTATTTTTTATTTAACATTTTAGCACTATCAAATTTTAGTTTCTCTTTATTTTTTCCTTTGTAATTTTATTGTATGGTGATTTTCTTTTGCAAGAAAGTACACTTTGATAGATTTTTTATATTGGAACAATTTAATCTTCATAGATAAATATTGTGACCTAGGTAATTTTATAAATAATTGGAAAAAACTTCTTCATAGAGGAAATCGTCTTCACTAGCAATGAAGGAGACCTTCTCATCAACATTCCCTTTTAATATAATGTATCAATCTCTTATATAATGGGGTGGTTAGAAGATAATAGAATATTAAATATTGAATTGAAACATACATCACTTACTAATTAATCTTTAAGATTTACATTTTTGTCGAGTACATCTTTATATTCTCTTCTAATATAAAAATATTCTTTAATAATACTTTTATATTTATATTAATGTATATAGATATAAATAATACTATTTAGATATAAAATACTTGTATAAATTTAATGTAATACTTATTGTTTATATATGAGATTAAGTGATGTTTCTCATGTTCTTTTTTTTTTGTAATAACGATGCCATATATAAAAATGTCTATTTCATAGTCTTTTATCTTCACTCACCAAAATTTTGTGTCCATGCTCTTCCTTGTCTTTCCCCTTGTGTCTTTCTTAGGCTTTTGAAGTCTCTAAGTGCTAGGACATGCCAATTCTTACAAGTGTCTGCCAATCATTAGAGTTTTAGTTCATCTTAACATATGTTTCCATCTAACTCTAAATTTTCCTTAGACCCCATTATAATTTCAAAATTTACCATCCAAGACCCAACTCTACTTTTTTTTTACGTTTGTCGAAGTATTGGAATTATCCATCTACTTATACCTCATGACCATCCCCCACCTTCATTCCTTTCTCATGTTGGACTATCAAAGTTGTCCATCTCGTCATCCCTTTTCTTCAAACCTTGCTCTTTCCCTTGCCTTGTCAAAGTTTTAGAATTTTCCTTACCATCATGTCTCCTTGAATTCCAATCTCTAACCATAGGTAAGAGTCATGAAGTATTTCTAACCCCCAAACTTGACATTCCTACCATTTTTTATTGTTCATCTCACCTAGCGCCTAACACATCAGAGTGCCTTTAATGCTTGATTTTGACAATGTGGCTCTAGAAAGGGGTTCATTTTTTCAAAAACATAATCTCATATGAGGGACATGGATCTACATCTGCTTCCCACTATAAAAACTGAGTAAACAACCTTAGCTATCATTAATGTGGTGGTTAGGGTTTGAGCCAATGGGTCCTTGTACATTAATTCTAAGGGTTCTTATAGGTCTTGGATATCTCCTTCCATGCCTCTCCAATATATTTTTGTGCTTGTGGGCACAATTTATGTTCATGATCAAAAGGAAATTGACACCTAGTACATATGGTCGTCCCCATCTGCATACCTATCTAGTATTCAGGGATTTCAATATTGATTTCAAAATTCTTATGGGAGGTATTAAGGATTTTGGTCTTGAACAAAGAAGACAACTAGGATATATTAAAAAACCATAACTAGAAACCATTCTGAGCACTCGTGTTCAAATACTCAGATTTGAGGATGAAAACATGTGGATATGTTAGCAATCAAAGGATGAAAATCCTTCTAGATTGTATGTAGCAGAGGATGAAACCCCTTTGACCAAAGGACTATATCACTAAATATTGTTTCAATAGCTTCCATGGTGGTGGTTATCCATTGGGTCAAGCTTGATTGATGTGAAGAGGGTTGTGAATGCCAATAAAGTGCCCATAATCCATAAAATTTGTTGTAGCAATGATTGTAATATTTTCAAGATTTCTATGAATGTAAGAAAGGCCTAGTAACTCCTTGTGCTTGCAACCCAATTTAACATAGGTATCAATCAATGCAAATCAATATTTACAATTTTGGTTCCTTAGATTTTATCAATATTTTGGATCTATAGTTTGTTCTTCTTGTTATCTTGAATTGTAATGTTAAGGTTAGTGTTATCACGAGAATGAATGAGGAAATTTGGGTTTATAAGGATCATAATATATAAATTCTATGAAGGGTATTTTAATTAATATATATTACATATTTAATATGGGGTCATTCCAAATATTTACTTATGGCTAAAATGGGAACCCAAGTTTAGTTACTAGTAATATCCATTGGATATATTGTATTGGTACTTATTAAGAAGGTTTTAAAAGTAATTGCATTGATATTTTTAACTAGGGACATTATAGTGGTATTAGAGCTAGTGATCTTGCTAGCTCGATCTTTTCAAAACTTATCCTTGTAATGCAAGAATTGCATGCATTTTGGTGACAAAGTAGCTAGGTACTAGTAGAGAGATTAAAAAGTAGAACTACTCCATAGAGGGGTAAAAGCACAAATTTGTGTCACACTTTCGGCCAACAAAATAGTTTCTAGAAAATAGTTTCGCTTGAAACCACATAGCATATACATGGCACATAGTTTTGAGTGAAACCCTGTCGCCTAAAACTATAAAATTTAAATTGCGGACGAATTTGTGTGTATGGTTTCAGGCGAAACCCTTTCGACTGAAACTGCCTATGTTGTGGCTACCTATATGGTAGCTTAACCCCTCTTTTGGGTCAAATTTAGAAAAACTTCAACTTCAACTCCAAATTTCTCCCAGTACTAGTACTTTCATGAAAATATGAAAATACTCTTTTGTTGAGCTTAGAGTCTAGAATCCAATTTTTTTTTATATTTTGATTTGTTTTATTATGATCTTTAAAAAATTATTGTAAGTAGGTTTTTATAATCAAACATGAGGCTAATTAGAAATTTAAATTATATAAATATATATAATGCACTAGAAGAGAGAATCTTCTCCAAAAGGGTATTTTTTTTAAATGATAAAAAAAGTTAGACAAAAGTTGTCATCTCATTAAAACTATGACATTTTGATGAAGTTTGACTTTAAAATGGTATAACAAAAAGAATACTCATCAATTTTTTTTCATCTACTAGATATTGAAGTTAACTATTTGGGGAAAAAATCAAAGAAAAAAATTGTTCTCTTTTTTTGTGACATTCCATCGACCTCACTTTTTTTGAAATTTTTAGCAATTCAAATTTTGCTCTTAAATTTAAAAAAAAAAATATTTCAAACTATTTTTTAAAATATAAGCATAAACTTCATCAAGGGTTGTAAATTTCAATAGTATATATCATTTTGAAATTTAAAACATAAAGGCAATTTTTATTTGGTCAAAGTTAAAAGTTTATATTTGTGTTGGTCATTTCCTTTATAAAAGTGTGACATAGGTTTTTACTTTTACCCATAGTAGTTAAGATAGAATATTATTGCAAACAAGTAAAATGCCTCTAATGTGGGAGAGAACCTTGAGGTTTGGGTGGAAAGAAATTTTGATATGATGTTGGACATGTTGGGACAAATGTTGTACAAAATGGATAATAACATGAATGTACCCAAACCACAAAATGGAAAATGTAGCTCTTATGAAGCCAACGACCCTAATACCACTCCCACCAACAAATAGAGGATGGTCCTTATCTCATCTGCAAGACCATTCCAACTACCTCCATTCATAGGGAGGAAGAGGCTCTTAAAATTATAGCCCAAAATCCAATCATTGATGATATTACAACTTGCTACATTAAGTACCAAGCTATTCCAAAGGAAAAATGAGCCAAAATATCCATTAAGGTTTTTATATCTCTAGATGTCTGATAAGAGAAACCCTAGACAACAAAATCCACAAAGAGATATGCATCATGTCTTAGGTAAGGTGACACTATCCACCTATGATGGGTCTTACAAATGTACCACCCATATATGGGTGCAAAAATTAGATACATGCCTAACTATTAATCATATGACTGAAGACTAGGCTATTAAGTTTACAACCTTGCATTCTAGAGGGTACTACTCACAAATGGTGGTACCATGGATTGATCACTCAAGGCCATAACTCTTACTCATATAACAAGCTCTATAGGCTACTAATTGAGAGGATTGATAGAAAGGATCTTGAGCTACAATTTAGATAATTAGCTCAACTCAAATAGTATGGGTCAATGGAGAACTATGTGATAGTGTTTCAAAAGCTGTCTATAATGGTGCTTGATGTCACAAAAAATAGGTTAATTATGGTTTTCATAAAAGGACTACCTGAGTCTTTGAAAGGATTGGTCAAAGGATTCGAAATAGCTTCCTATTAGGAGGCAATCAAGAGGGCCTTGAGACTCAATATCTCTATGGCAAGGAACATGTTTCAAAATACTTACCTTCCCAAAATGCCTTTTCATAAGAAGATACAACAATATAAGAATCACCCATCAAGACAAGACCTAAAGCCAAAGAACGAATTGAGAAGGAAGAATTTATGCTTCAATTGCAAGGATCCTTGGTCACTTGGAAACATGTGTCTTGCAAAGGGTCAAGTGCACTCCATTGAAGTAGTCTTTGAAGATGAGTCTGGAGTTGACGAACCTAAGATATCAAGAAAAGAAGAGGAATAACCCAAATTAGGGATATAAGAAGGATAAGACAATTCATAGAAAGGAGGAATCTTTGAAGGCACCTTTTCTATGCTCTTGAGTACCCACGGTATAATAATTTTTGGATCCATGGGGTTTTAAAGGAATGAGTTACTATACTCATTGATACAAATGCCACTCATAATTTTATAGATGAAGGTCTAGTGATGAGGTGAGGATTGAAAACAAAAGACTTAAAATGATTCAATGTAATGGTCACTGATGGATTCTCTATCCAATGCACTAGGAAGGTCCCTTAGCTAAATCTTACCCTAATATATTACAATATGAAAGATGATTTCTATGTGGTCAATATAGGAAACAATAACGTGGTTCTATATATTCAATGGATACAATTATTGGGGAAATTGCATAGAATTACAAATCATGGAATTAAATTTCAATCTAAAGGAAATAAAGTGATACTTCATGGAATGATAAATGTAGTGTCATGAATTGTATTTACAAAAATAATGGAGAGAATTTTTAGACATGAATAGGTAGACTAGGCAATGCAATGCTTAGTATTAGCAACTAACTCTCTTGAAGGAAAAAATGCATGCCTCATGGAGGTGCAACATATCTTGAGTAAACACAAGGTTTTTAGTGGCTTTCCTCTTGGGAGACCACCTAACATAGGTTTTGAACATTTTATTGTATTGGAGGGTGTTGAGACTATCATTACCACCCCTTATTGCCATCCCAAAAGACATAAGGTGGAGATTGAGAAGGCAATAAAATAACTATTGTACATGGGCCATATCCTGCCTAGTTTGAGTTATTTTGCCTCCTGTATAATCCTTGTGAAGAAGAAATATAATGAAGTGAGAATGTGCATCAACTAAAAAGATCTTAACAAGAATACCATTAATTTTTTTATCCAATCCCCAAGATTGAAAAAAATAATAGAGAAGCTTCATGGAGTATTCTATTTCTCTAAAATAGACCTCGGGGTACCATCATATTAGAACAAAGAGGAATAAATTCAAAAGATAGTCTTCTAGTGCCACTATGGGCATTATGAATTTTTGGTCATGTTTTTTGGATTGGAAAATATCCTTGCAACCTTCTAGTCGTGCATGAAATTGATGCAAGAGAATTTAGTGGTGTAAGGGTAATCTTGCATCACCCAAAAATGTTTTTCCTTTATGTTAGCTTTTTGGTAGATGTTTTTGCATTTATGGATACCCTTTTCATCAAATAAGAATCCCCAACTTTCAAAACTGCTTTTCTGCTTTTTATGGTCAAACTGCTATTTTTAGTAGGTATGAATTTGAAGGCATGACGAGGAAAAAATTTATGGGAAGCTTTAGGAAAAAACAATAGACACTTTGGTGAAAGAATCTGACCAAGATCATTCCCGGTTTGAAAGATATTCAAGTTTTAGTTTCCCAAAATTGCCTTGAAAACTCTTTTGAGTCTGGTTTAAGGAACTACACGGTCCCGCACGGGCCTAAAAATCATCAAAACCAGTAGAGCAGGTTCTTAGCACGTTCTACACTTTGAGACCTTTCCAACGGTTTGAACAACACATCAAATAGAGTTTCAGATCAAAAGTTATGGCTCCCAGAAGTTGGTCGATTTTTGGAAAATTGCCAGTTTTTGAATTGGGACTCAATTTCTGAATTTCAAATTTCAAATTTTGGCACCGAACTGCCTACATTCAAAATTCAAATTGTATTTTTGGCTCCAAGCCGGAAAAAGGCTATTTAGGACTCATTTTGGAAATTCGGGGGGGATTGGAATAGAGGAAATTGTATTGGGAAAGGGGGAATTTCTTTTTAGAAACAATAAAAGTTGCATGTATTGCAGCCTATGAGGATTTGATCCTCTAGAATGTAATTTCTCTATAATGAGAACATATTGCTAATAAATAAATAATAATTCTATGATTGCCTCTATTGTGTGCTTTTCTGAGTCTCGGGTTTTGGATCTCATCAAGTGGTATCAGAGCGGGTTGTTCTTGAGCGTGTGGATAGATCACCGATATGAGGCAGTTCACACCAAGACTTGTGGTTGTGGGTTCGAGGTCAAGATGCCTCCAAGATTGATGTGTGGTATGCGTGGTTGTGCCAAAAATGCTGGTGGGAGAAATGCTTTGGCAGATGAAGGTTTTAGAGCCCTCTAGAGACAAATCGATACATTGCAAGAAGAGTTGAGAAGAGGGTTTAACCCGAGAAGAAGGGAAGAGAGTGAGGATGAAGATCTAGATGAGGATGAGATAGAAGAAGAAAAATATTGACATCAAGATAGGCTATTCAGATCCATTTCCAAGATAGGAAAGAGACCCAGAATCGAAGTTCCCAGTTATTTCGGAAATCTAAACCCGAAAGAGCTAATCGATGGATTAATGAGATGGAGGAATATTTCAAGTACAAAGCGATGGAGGATCCAGATCGGGTCAAGCTTGCAAAAAAAAACTGAAGGGACACACCAATATCTGGTGGAAAGAGGTCCAATTGGAAAGAAATAGGAGAGGAAAGGCAAAGATCACCAGATGGGACCGTATGGTTGATAAACTGAAGAAGCAGTTCATTCCAATGGACTACGAGTTGGATTTGTTGAAGAAGTTGCAAGGGTTGAAGCAAGAAAGCAATTCTGTGAAGGAGAATACAAAATATTTTTACAAAATGATTATCAGAATAGGCCATGCAGAGGCCAACAAAGAGAAAGTAGCTTGTTACCTTAATGGGTTAAGGCCAAGTATTCAAGAGGAGCTAAGCCTGGTTAGAATGACCACCATTGAAGATGCATAATAGTTTGCTTTGAAGGTTGAAGAGAAGCTGAATAAGAGGTTTGACGACAAGAAAAAAGGATGAGGAGGTCAAGGCGGAAGGGGTGGTGGAAGATCCTTTGGGAATCGTAATGAGGATTAGAAGAGAATTGAAGATGTGGGTACCAGTTGAAGTCAGAAGAATGATAATTTCTACCACCCTTGTGATAAAAAAAATGGTGAAAAAAGAGGAAGAGGAAGACCAAGACAAGGATTTGAGAGAGGTGGTTTCAGAGGAACTTGTTTCCAGTGCAGTGAAGAAGGGCATCGAGCCTATGAATGTCCAAAACACCAAGGATAGACATAAGACCAGAAAGCCATGCAAGAGTTGCACATGTAGATGAGGAAGCTCAGTCCAAGCATTCTGATGATGCTGAAAGGGGAGAAACCCTAGTTGTCAGGAGAACACTTCTGAATGAGGAGAAGGAACTAGACCAGAGGAAGAGTTTATTCTACACAAGGTGCAAATGTGAGGATAAATGTTGTGACATCATTATTGACAATGGCATCACCAATAATTTGGTATCAAAAGAGATGGTCACGAAGTTGAAGTTAAAGAGGGAAAGTCATCCACATATGTACCAGATTGCTTGGTTACAAAAGGACCACAAGGTTTTGGTCAATGAGAAATTCCTAGTGAAATTCAAGATTGGCAGTTACCGTGATGAGCTACTATGTGATATCATCCCTATGGATGCATGTCATATGTTGTTGGGGAGGCCGTGGCAGTTTGATAGGCATGTTGTACATGAAGGCCATGCTAACACCTATTCCCTGATGAAGGATGGAGTTTGCCATAAATTATAACCCCTAAAGGAGGTGGAAGAAAAGGTATGCAGTAGTGCTAGAATTTTTTTTGTTGATGGAAGAATTTTTTTGGAAGACATGAAGCACAAACACATGTGTTATGCTTTAATTCTTAGACTAGGTAGAGAAGACAATAGAGAGGTACCAATAGAAGTTTCAAGTTTATTGAATGAGTTTCAGGACATTGTGTCTGATAATGTACTTGAAGGTTTACCGCCAATAAGGAAGATCAGTCATCAAATTGACCTGGTCCCTGGAGCCAGTTTTCTAAATAAGGCAACTCATAGAATGAATCCTGCAAAGAATAAAGAGTTGAACTGAAAAGTTCAAGAGTTGTTAAGAAAAGGATTGATTTGAGAGAGTCTGAGTCCATGTGCAGTACCTGCAATACTAGCACCAAATAAGGATGGGGAATAGAGGATGTGTACAAACTCTAGGGCCATAAACAAGATACCAATCAAGTACAAATTTCCCCTACCAAGGATGGATGACCTTATGGACTATTTGAGTGGAGCTCAATACTTCATGAAGATAGATTTGAAGAGTGGATACCACCAAATCCAGATTAGAGAGGGTGATGAATGGAAGACCACCGTCAAAACCAAAGAAGGCTTGTACAAGTGGCTAGTCATGCCTTTTGGGCTAACCAATGCACCAAGCACATTCATGTGGCTCATGAACGAGGTATTGGAAGAATTTATGGGAAAATTTGTTATTGTGTATTTAGATGATATTTTGATTTTTAGTAAGACACTAGATGAGCATTTAATGCATATTCATAGAGCCTTTGAGAAGTTAAGAGAGGAGAAATTGTTGATTAATTTGAAGAAGTGTAGTTTTGTGAAGAGGGAGTTAGTGTACTTGAGGTTTTTTTGTCTCGAAATAGGGTCTTAAAATGGACCCAGAGAAGGTGAAGGCTATTCTAGAATGGTCTACCCCAAGAACTGCTACTGAGGTGAGAAATTTCCATGGTTTGGCCAGCTTTTACAAAAAATTCATTAGAAACTTTAGTAGTATTTGTGCACCCCTGACTGAAACAATGAGAGGGGATAAAAAAAGAGTTCAAGTGGAGCACATAAATAACGAAAAGTTTTGACATGTTGAAGAAGAAGGTGATAGAGCAACTTGTTTTATCCCTTCCAGATTTCAATAAGGTGTTTCAAGTGGATTGTGATGCCAGTGGTATTGCCATTGGAGCTGTTTTGAGCCAAGAAGGTAAGCCCATTGCATATTTTAATGAAAAATTAAATGATGCAAAGAAAAGGTATTCTGTGTATGATAAGGAATTCTATGCAATAGTTCAAGCATTAAAGAACTAGAGGCATTATCTATTTCCAAAAGAATTTATTTTGTATATTGATCATCAAGCATTACAGTACCTGAATAGTCAGGGAAAATTGAATCAGAAACATTTGAAATGGGTAGAATTTTTTCAAAGTTATACTTTTGCTTTGAAGCATAGGAGTGGGAGGTCTAACAGAGTTGTAGATGCCTTGAGTAGGAGGTAGACATTGTTGATAGAAATTCAGTCAAGGTGGTTGGGTTCAATGAACTCAAGATCTTGTATCTTGAAGATCCTAATTTTGTAGAAGCTTTGGAAAGCTTGCAAGGAGCCTGTTACATTAGGCAGGACAAAATGGTTGGATTTTATAATCCAATATGGCATGTTGTTTAGGGGAAGCAAATTGTGTATTCCGAGGAGTTCCATGAGAGGGACCCTGATCAAGGAGAAGCACAATGGATGAATGATAGGAAACTTTGGTCGAGATAAGATCTATGCCATTATTAGTGAACATTATTATTGGCCTCAGTTATCACAGGATGTGAAGAGATTTGTGCAAATTTCCTAAGTATTTCAGATGGCTAAAGGAGTGAGCCAAAACATAGGGTTGTATCAGCCATTACTTGTACTAGAGAGGTTGTGGGGAAGATATAAGTATGGACTTTGTTCTTGGTTTACCAAGGAAACAAAGAGGAAATGACTTAGTATTTGTGGTGGTTGACAGGTTTTCAAAGATGGCACATTTCATCCCATTCCAGAAGACCTACGATGTTGTCCACATTGCTGATTTGTTCTTTAGAGAGGTGGTAAGACTACATGGTCTACCAAAAAGTATAGTTTCAGATCATGACACCAAATTTGTTGGGTACTTTTGGAGGACCTTGTGGAAGAAATTGAGGACAAAGTTGAAGTTCAATTCTGCACACCATCCATAGACTGATGGGTAGACTGAGGTAGTGAATAGGAGTCTGGGTAACCTATTGAGATGCTTGGTAGGAGATAAACCCAAGGGATGGGACTTGATCTTACCCCAGACAAAATTTTCTTACAACAATTCTGTCAACAAGAGCGCTGGTAGATCACCATTCCAAATTGTGTATGGAGGCAGTCCCAGGACCACTCCGGAATTGAGGAAGATGGACCAAGAGAAGAAGAAAAGTGCCAAAGCTGAAGACTTTGTAGAGTACATCAAGAACCTACATGAAGAGGTAAGGGAACACATTAACAAGACGAATATACAATATAAGGCTAAGGCAGATCAAAAGAGGAGGTATAAGGAGTTCCAGATTGGTGACGAAGTTATGGTCCACTTGAGGAAAGAAAGGTTTCCAGTGGGAACTTACAACAAGTTGAAGATGTGGAAGCTTGGTACCTGTAGGATTTTGAAGAAACATGATTCAGGGAACACATATGAGGTAGATTTTCTAGATGGAATCAATGTTTCCCCTGTGTTCAATGTTGTAGATTTGATAGAGTATCATGAAGGTGGCACAAATGATGGACCAAGTAGTGTGGCATTCCTGCACCTAATTCAGAGAGGGAGGATTTTGAAAAAATCCTAGATAGCTGTGTGGGAAGGAGTACTAGAAGCAGGTAGTATGAAGAATAGCTGGTGAAGTGGAGAGGAAGGCTTGTGGAAGATTCGTCTTGGCTGTCTAAGGCAAAGGTTGACCATTTAGGTTTTCCTCAACCATCTGAGACGTGACAGGGTCACTTCTCAAATTATCCTGGGTGTCTGATGCAGGAGCATCTAGTGGTGTAAGGGTAATCCTGCATCACCCAATTTTTTTTTTCCTTTCTGTTAGCTTTTTGGTAGATGTTTTTGCATTTCTGGATACCCTTTTCATCAAATAAGAATCCCCAACTTTCAAAATTTCTTTTCTGCTTTTTTTGGTCATGTAGACATGTAAAATATACTGATTGATCCCATGCACTTGATCCTGATTTACTAACACCAGTTCATCCAGAATAATCTCCTTTGCTAACCATTTAATCGAATAATCTTTATTTGATTAAATTCATCATATTTCATCTTTTAATTAAATAAATCAATTTTATCTGATTAAATCATTATCTCCTATTAATTAAATAAATTATTTTGTTTAATTAATCCTATTCTTCTCTTTTAATTAAATAATTCATTTTATTTAATTAAGTTCTAAGGTCATCTCCTTTAAATTAAATAAACTAACCTTTATTTGATTTAAGTCTAACACCATCCCCTTTTAATTAAATAAATCCAACTTTATTTAATTAAGTCTAAATTCATTATTCCTCTCATCTTGATTTATTTAAATCTAAAAATCTAAGTCGAAATGTCAAATCAACTAAATCTTCATCTAAGTTAATCAGATCATGATTAATCCTAACTCTAATCCATCAAATCCTCTAGATTTTGCAACTTGCACAAGTAAATCAATCTAATTGATTTATAAATTCTTCTATTTCATGCAAAAAGGGTATCAAGTTGGAATATTCTTCAAATTTGAAAATTCCCTCCCAAAAGGACTTGTCCATCCAACAAGGCATTAAAGGCCTCTTACATATCCTTTTTCTTGAGCCAAGTGGCATTAACTCTCCTTTCTTCTCCCTCCAACATGTCACTTCTCCAATTTCAAATATCCACTTAATGGCATTTATGTGCACATTCATCAAAATGTGCTCCACCTCTATCCACTCACATGTTGAGAAGTGGCATTTTTCCATTGGTTGATGTTTTATCCCACATTCATCCTTTTTGCTCATTCTTCCATCATTCTCTTCTATAAATAGAAGACTCTTTTACTAATTTTGGATCCACAACTTCATGCAACATCATTATCTTCATGCGTTGAGAAAAGTTCATCCATTGTCATCTATTTTCATAGCTTTTCATCATTTGATAGCTAGGTTATGGAAAAATTTCATCAAGGAGCATCAATCTTCAAAGTTCATCATCGAGCTTGACTAGGAATTGGGAAAGGGCTATTTTCCACATCAAAATAGCACCAATTCCCCCATGGGATTGAGAGTTTGTTTGTTTTGAGAAAGATTACATAGCTTTTATTTGTGTTCTTCATGTTATTTCTTGTTCTTGATATTTCAAATGAATCTTATTGAGAATGATGGTTTTGATTTGCATAATTGACTAATATTGTGTTTGTTGTTTATGTTTGTGCAGGTCTAGGATCACCATTCATAGGTCAAACTACTATTTTTAGTAGGTATGAATTTGAAGGCATGAGGAGGAAAAAATTTATGGGAAGCTTCAAGACAGAAAAATAGACACTTTGGCGAAATAATTTGGCCAAGATCATTCCAGGTTTGAAAGATATTCAAGTTTCAGTTTCCCAAAATTGCTTTGAAAACTCTTTCAAGTTCAATTTGAGACACTAAATGGTCCAGTATGGGCCCAAAAATCATCGAAACCAGCGAAGCTGGTTCTTAGCACGTTCTACACTCTAAGACCTTTCCAATGGTTCAAACGATGTATCAAACGAAGTTCTAGATCAAAGTTATGGCTTTTGGAAGTTGGTCAATTTTTGGAAAATTGCTAGTTTTCAAATTGGGACTCAATTTCTGAATTTAAAATTTCAAATTTTGGTGCCCAACCGCCTACATTCAAAATTAAAATTGTATTTTTGGCTCCAAGCTAGAAAAAGGCTATTTAGGATTCATTTTGGAAATTCTGGGGGGGATTGGAATAAAAAAAATTGTATTGGGAAAGGGGGAATTTCTTTTTAGAAACAATAAAAGTTGCATGTATTGCAGCCTGTGAGTATTTGATCCTTTGGAATGCAATTTCTCTGTAATGAGAACATATTGCACTAATAAATAAATAATAATTCTGTGATTTCCTCTATTGTGTGCTTTTCTGAGTCTTGAGTTGTGGCTCTCATAAAAAATAGGCGTTCATTAAACAATTAGGGAAGTATGCTATTTTTTTCATGACATCCTCATTTATAGAAAACCTGGGAGGAGCACTTAAAGCACCTTGATGAAGTGATAGCAATTTTGGAGGCACAAAATATTTTTACAAAAAAGTATAAATTTGAATTTACTATAATAAATTTTATACTTAAGGAACATCAAAGTGCATGTAGACATGAGAAAGATCAAATTCCTTTTGGATTGGCCTCTCTTGAAGACTTCAACACAGTTGTGAGGATTCCTTGCCCTTTGCAACTATTATTGGAGATTTTTGTTAAGATATTTTATCATGTAGATGATGCCCCCTTAACTATTCTAACAAAGAAATTAAGTTTTGTATGGAGTGAGGTGGCACTACAAGATTTAAAAAAATGAAGGTAATGAACTCATGCTTGGTGCTAGCTATTCTTGATTTTTCCCTTTCTTTTATCTTAGAGTGTGATACATCTAGAGAAGGGGTAGGAGTTGTACTTATGTAGAACAAGCACCCTATTGAATTTGAGAGCTAAAAACTCAAGAAGTAGGAAAGATGATTCTCAATATATGATGGGGAGATGCTATCCATTATGCATAAAATAACTAATTTTTGGAAATAACTAGTTGGCAGTAGATTTGTGGTCAAAATAGATCACAAGAACTTGAAGTACTTTCTCAATCAACAAGATCTAAATGAGTGACAACAAAAATGGGTTAGTAAGCTTCAAGAATTTAATTTTACATTGAGATTAATAAAGAAAAGAAAAATGTAGATAGTGATGCTTTGTATAGAAATCTAACATTTTGCTTGATGTCAAACATCCCAGTTAATTAGAAGGCCAAAATTATAGTGGAATATGCTAAGGATGATTTCACTACTAATATATTGGAAGGGAAATTGTTGGATGATAGATTCACTATGTTCCACAAACTCGTTTTATATATGTATAAGATTTATTAAGTGATCAAATAAAAAATGAATGATTTTTAAAGTAGCCCATGATACCCCCTTGGTGGGGCACCTTGGATATTTTAAAACATATAAGTAGATTGAGGAGAGATTTGTGTGGAAGGGACTCAAAGATGAAGTCCTCCAACACATGCGATAATGTGCATTTTGTTAGTGGAATAAATAAGAGAGAATATTCCCAACAAAATTTTTGTAGCCTTTATTGATTCTTGAGTAGAAATGGGAGAGTATCTCCATGAATTTTATCATGGGACTTCCCAAATTTTAAGGTAAAGCTTGCATATATGTAGTGGAAAATAGACTCATGAAATATGCATGCTTCTTTGTTGTATCTTCAAATTTTTAAGGCACCACAATTTTTCTTATTCTCCAAAGAAGTAATTAAGATTTTAAAAAATTCCCCAAAGCATCAAGAGTGATAGGGATAGTTAGTTCTTGAGTTTATTTTGGAAAGAACTATTTTAGTTGACAAGGAATGAAATCACACCCAACTTTGGCTACCACCACCAAATGGATGTGAAAATGAGATTGTAACCAAATGGGTCGAAGGCTACCTAATTAGTTATGTTGAAAGTTAGTGGATGGAATGGATACAATGACTTCACCTAGGGGAGCACTATTACAACACTAATTATTACATGTTTATTAAGATGACACCCTTCATGGCCTTGGATGGGTATGAATCCCAAATCTTTATTAACCTTGTGTTGGATGATAGTAGAGTTCTAGGAGTAAGTGAATTAATCAAGCAAGGGAAAGACATCTTGAATTCAATCAAGGATAATCTCTAACATGTGTAGAAAAACATAAGATTTATATAAAATACCAAAGGATAGAGAGAGTGTTTGAGGTTAAAGACATGGTATTTGTGTGATTGCAACCCTATATAAAATCCTCCTTGAAGATAAGTGGAGAAAAAAAATTAAACCTCATTCCTAAAAACCCTACAAAATTTAGAGGAAAATTGGTGAAGTTGCATATGATTTGGAGTTGCTCGGGGAGAGTCAATTCACAACATTTTTCATGTGTCCTATCTCAAATGGGCACTTAGAAACACATTATTCCATCAACTAAATGGCCTCCATTGGATGAAGAAGGCCAATTAATTTTTGCTCTAGACTCATTTCTTAATGTAAGGAAAATGATTCATTTTGAAGGGTTGGTCACTAAGCAAATTTTATGGTCTAGTATAGTCTACATGTTGTTCTAGGGCTTCAAACATTAAATGTATGATCCATAAATGAAATGATACACCTAATAAAGATGAGGAAGGGTTGTAATGTACATTTCTAGGAAATGGTATGTCTCCATAATTGTTTGCAGTGGTTCAAAAAAATGTAATCATAGTTATATGTTTTCTCTTGCTACATTTGCTAGCATGAACGTAATGAGGGTTTGATAGTGTGTGACATCACTTAATGTATTGCAAAGAATTTTTAATAATCACTCCTTTATTCCATGTGGGTCATTGTAGTTCTGATTATGGATCATTAAGTATGTCTATCACATAGATGTAATCAATTTTTATTATAATGAGGATCTAGTTTTGTTGATGTTTTATCTTGTTTCATCTCTTTACTCTATTTTTATAGACTCGATTTCCTAATGGAGTAGGCATCTATCCATATTGGTGAAGGTCCAATCACCAAAATTTTTGATCCCCACCATTCTAATAGTATAGGAGTGGGAGTAGTTATGTGCATTCATGATCACATACTACAACCAAGGACATATCTCAAGTAAAACTTGAATGAACTCATCTCATGTGGGTCATTATTGCACATGTTAATTATCCATATAGAGGTTATTATAGCTAGTCTTATTTGACCTAGTGACAAATTTTGGAGTCAAGTAAGCAATTGGATTTAGCTACTATCATTTTAGTTACTAATTCTATTTATTGTAAAGACTTGTTAAGGTATACATCTAGGAACACCCTTCTAATTCCAAGATAAGCTCAAAGAGTAGGAGATAAAACACACTCTCATAGAGTTTACCTTCAACCTTCCATGGTATATGGATGAGTAGGTTTTACTTTCATGATGATAATTGTAGCCTCGAAAGTGAAAACTGTTCTAGGAAGTGAAGTTGTGATTTGGGACCCAACCATCTATTCATTTTGTTAATATACATAACATATAAACTCTAAAGTATTACGATTGCATATTAAATTATTTATTGGATTACTTTCTTTCTATTTTATGGTGCATAATCGATAAAATGGTCTTCCACAAGATTGGTTTGTCTTCTAGACTACCTAAGATCTAGATCATTAATATCAAACTAATATTTTTCACATGCTAGTACAAACATGTGAACAATAGCATAAGGAAGGTTTCCCACTTGATTCAAATTTTTATTGTTTAAATGATGGCTAATGCATAAAATAGAACATAAAAAGTGTCTCCAAATGTTTAAAAAATGATTAAATATTCCCTTGAGACACAATGAAACTATATCTTTAGACAATCATTTGGATTCATGTGTCAGCTTAGACCAATACTATAATTTATCAAACATGATGTTCTCACATAATACCATAATAATTTTAGAGTGAAATTCGTCTTGGATATCTCAAGATTCAAAGGAAAAAATGATTCCACAACATTGGATAACTATGTGTAATAATTAGTGAAACGTCAAAAAATGGGTTCATCAAAATGAAATGGAGGAAATGGGGCGAAAAACTTATCTTTCTTATTTCATTAGGAAAAAGAGATCCCCAAAGGATAATATTGATTTTCAACCCTTAGGTGAGTCAACCTTAATGGAGATCTTGCTATTTTCCTTATGACAACACAGGGTAAAATCTACCTGAACAACACTTTGGGGAGAAAAACTAAAAATAGTAAATGAACTCAATTGTGCAATGTGAAACTTGAATCATCAATTTAAAGCATAATAGAAGCATAATAAATTTTTTTTTGGAAGATTTGAGAAGGTTAAGACACTATGCACCTATCACCAAAAGCCTATGCCAAGTGTCCTCCTAGGACAAATTCACCCTAGGGAAAATGGGTCTTGCTACAAGGATCAAAAATATGTTTTGATAGTCCTATGCTCCTAGATCTACACTCTTGATTTCCTCGGATCTCACTATTGAAAATTTGGAATTAAATTATACAAGTGGGTTTTTTGTGTCTTGACAACCTTGATGACACCTTTGTAAAATTGCACTTTTGATCAATCCTCAATCCTTCTTTAGTTGCAAATCTGCAAACATAAAGAGGAGAAAAATTGTTTGTTTTTGGTGAATGAGGGTTTGCCTTGGTCAAACCTTGAAATGAAATGAAACATGAATGGAAGGAATGATGAATGAACAATGTTATGTTGTAACTCACCAAACCCTTGAATGGAAACCCTTAGAGGACTGAAGTCTAACACATCTCTCCAAGGTCTTGATCTTGCATGAAATGGCTTGATTGGATGTTGATCTTGATGCTTGAATTTTGACATGAATGCTTGAAACCTACATCACAATGTTAGCTCCAAAAACATTCATAGATGCAAATAACTTTGACATGATGCTTGAGATATTGAATGCTAATGTAGAAGACTGATAAATCTTCTCTTAAATATTTTTTGCTACAATTTTTCTCCCTTGTTTGTTCTAGCTTGCTTCTAGATATTGAATTGATAAAAAGACCTTGTATTTATAGGTAATTTTCTAATTTCTCGACAATTGAACATTAAAGGCTAACAATTACAATTTGAATTTGAATCATAATTTTTTTTCCAAAAACATATTAAAAATTGAGATCCTCAACTTAAGGAGGACCCATTCGCCTAATCCTAGGACCTAAATCCAATATACTCAATTTCCAAGGCAATTTAATTAATGTTTGCAATTGTTTAATACAAGTCCCCCTTTTGGAAAACGAGATTAATTAGGCTTTTAAATACATAATTGGGCCAATTATAGGCTTAATTAAGTCCAATTAAGGGACCCAAACATAGAGTGAAAATGAAAAATGTGTACATTTTTGACACTATATTTAGCCCTCATTTTAGTGAGAGGATGAGCCCTACACTCAAACTCACACTAAAGTAGACAAATAAGTGTCAAGAGGGGTCTGAGTGTACAAATTTTAGTGAGATAGGATGAAAAAGATCAAGGAGGTTGCACAATCCCCTAGGATCTAAGATCCCATGGCAAACCAACATAAGCACAAAGGAATGCACATATACAAATGATATACATCAACAAGACAAGATACACAAGCATACAATACAAAAATTAATGAAAAGAGAAAAGAGAAAAGGGTGGATCAAGCCTTAGCTGTTTGTCCAAAAAAATGTTCACAATTGGAAACCCACTATCCACTATGCAAAAAAATGTACTCACACAGGCTAGTGAAATCCGCTATCCACTAGGTGAGCCCCAAAAATTGGTTATGGGAAAGTCATACCAGGTCTACAGGCTCTCATGTATCAACCATACCAAAGTTATTGTTGGAGTGTAGGACCATTGAGAGGGGGGTAAATCAGTGGTCAAATGAGAAATCAAATTTCAAAAATTAACTCACTTGAATTATGCAAAGAGACCCATTGAAAACACTTCAAACATTATAGTGATTGAATCTTGTGAGAGTCACAATGATATGCAAATCATAACATAATACTTCAACAAAGATGACCAATCAAGCACAATATAACAAACCACCAAGAGGAGAAATAACACAAGGTTTGTGAGTGGAAAACCCTAAAAGGGTGAAAATGTTGAGAATTGTGACTCAAGTTACTGGCTTGATCGCTTCCTAGAGTGCTTATCTTTTCCTCCTTCATCGGCCTGAGTTTTGTCACTGGGTTCTGAAAGTTTACAATCGGGCGATGCCAAGCTAGTTGTGGGATCGGTGGATTTGCTAACTTTAGAACCTATGTCACGGAGTTAGAAATTTCTTTAACTCCCCGACATGGCGACAGTGTGTTGGTCACGGGGTCGCTGCAGTTTCTAACCTTGGAACCTTGTCATGGTGTTCGGAAGTTTCTTAACTTCCCGGCTGACTGATCTCCTTCATTGTCACGGTGATCGAAAGATTTCTAACTGTCGGTTGAGGTTGTGAAGTTTGAGTTTTGGGCGACAGAGCAATCCCTTTGTCAGCATGTCACGGTGTTTGGGAAAATCCTAACCTTCGTCTAGAGGTTGTAAAGTTCGGGTTTCTCCCAACTGGGGGACATGGCCGGTGTATGGTGGAACCTATTTGCATGGATGGTGACATCATTTGTACGACTAGTTGCCACGTGGATGTGGGGACCACTTGGGACCCGATTGGTTGGTGGATCATGATGAAGGCCGACAAGTGGCAATGATGTGGAGGATAGATGGCATTTGGGCCCATGTGCTAGATCATTGACTCAGTGACTCATGGTGAACCCTAAGCTCGATGGTGGAGATTTGTTTGACCTCCTATCCAACGACTAACATTGGATGATGGCGTATGGCTCGAGGTGAAACCCTAAAGGGGCGCGGTAGTTGAACAGTCTGTTAGCGAGAGAGAATACTTGGACGGGAGGCATCAGTTGCGTGTCTATCATGGAAGCTCTCATAGAGCGGGGGTCGACCTTGGTCAAGGTGAGTTGTAGGCCGAAAGGCTAGATGCGGCGAAGGTTGAGGGAAACTCTCTCGGAGCTTGAAGCTTGGAGCAGAGAGTGGCGACAACTGTGAGTGGCGGTAACCAAAGGGCGTAGAGGCTCGATGTGAGGCCGAAAGGCTGGGTGCCAACCGATGGTACCTGACAGAGAGACCGAGAGGATGCAAAAAGGCCGAGAGGCTGCATGGAGGTTGAGTTGTTGGGCACCGAATAAGCTGAGGAGGCTGAGATGCTAGATGCAGGCCGAGAGGCTGGATGCAAGCAGAGAGGCTAAGATGCTGTGCGCGAACTGGATGAGAACCTGGGTGTATTTTGAGAGGTTGTGACTTCGTGGGAGAGACAAATCTTGCAGAAGGTGAAGGCCAAGTAACTATGCAATGGAGAGGCTGAGAGGTCGATGGTCGAGTCATGTAGCCGTGAGATGTCTCCCGCTAAGAGAGATGGTCATGAAGGGTTTGTGCTGCTAGATTTTTTCTCCAGAATGAAACAAAATGTAAACTTTGTAAAGGCCATGAGCCTGATATTGTATTGTAACTGTACTTTGTTGTTGAATAATACAATGGTGATCTGGGCTTTTGGAGTGTGGGGTTTTTTACCCAAAAGGGTTTTCCCCACGTATATCTGTGTGTTAATGTCTTCTGTTTCATCTTTCATGGCTGTTGATTCTGCATGTTTGAATCTGTTAATGGTGTTGTTGAAACTGGTTAAGCATGAATTTCTCTCTAAGGGTCAATGTGGGAAATGAACTGTGCCTGTTTTAGCTTTATGGCATAATGGTCTGTGTCTTTGAGGCAATCTGATGAAAATAAAATTACCGAAGGCACTGTTGTTGTCAAATGTTTCTATCTAAGATGATTCACGATTTTTCCCAACAAGTGGTATCAGAGCGGTGTGACTGCAGGAAGAATGGAGTCTAGGACTCACTGATACCAACAAGTGGTATCAAATACTTCTTCAAGGATGTGTTTTTCTTCCTAGTGTGTTGTTGTTTTGGGTATTCCTTATGTGAAGATTTCTTAGTCTTGGGCTTGAGAAAATCTAGAGGAATCGACTAATGTTTTGATCCTTTGATGAGTGGAAGTTCTTGTTTTTCTAATAAAGTTTCTGAGATAACACACAAATTGAAAGACGGTGAAGATGGAGAGACTTGAGATGGTCATATTGAAATGATTTGACTTGAAGCTCGTGAGTTGGGAGCGATATAGCCCAATTGCATGAAGGCTATGAAGTTGGTCATTGGATGATTTGGAAGCTTTTGTAATAGCCTGTCTCTCAGATGCATGTGCATGTTGGTGGTTTTGGAGTTGGCTTGAAATGGGCTTGGTGTTCCTAAACTATTGTTTGTACTTGCATGGCTCTGTGGTTTTTTAGGTTTTACACGGTCAAGCAAAACTTGCGGTTATCTGGAGCTACTATTAAGCTATTTTCTGGACCCTGACTTGTGGGTGTGACTAGATGATATAGTTGCAGTTCGACATGGTTTGAGGAGGTGTGATATCTTATCTGCATGGGAGTGTTGGTACGTGATTTTTCACTCAACATTCTTGTGGTGGTTCTCATGGGTTTCCTGACTATGATGCTCATTATGGACATGATTGGTGAATCAGATCCGAGCTTGATCTGGAGTTTGAGTCAAGTTGTCTACATTGTTGTTCTATTTGATATCTTAGTTTTGTAGTTTCCAGTGCAATGATGGGTTTGCATGTTTTTGTTGAATGGATCTATAGATTGTACAATGTTGTGGGTTGTCTTTACCTACATGTTTGATGTGAGACAACTCAGAAGTGGACTGTCTACATCCACGAGGTTGATTCATTGTTGGTGCAGACTTGTTAGTTGGCCTTGTGTGTGGTCACTTGTGCATTGGTGTGGTGCTTTGAGATGAGAGGATGGATGGTGTTGAATACCTGAATAGTCAGTTATGGGGACCTATAGCACGTGTATCATGATGTCATGGATAGCTTGGATACACTGCCTTGTGTAAGCTTGTGACGGTGATGGGTATTGTTTTCTTGATTTGGAGATCTTGGTGTTGCTTGACATTGTTGTCAGATGGACATGTTGCTATTGTGAACCTAGAGGATTGTTAGTTTAGCAGATGTTTGGTCATGATGCTTAGAGAGCTCGGTGTCACGGTTCAGTGGGAGCTTTAGCAGTGACTGTGGGTTCATCACGTGGTGGTGAATGATCTTCTTTAGTGTTGTAGATGTTACCAGGAGGAGCTCTTAGATTCTATTGCTGCAGAAGCGTTCTTTCACATTTGCATGGACACTATTTAAAGATGTGTAATATCTTGGAGCCATGGAGGACTTTTGGAGTCTTTGGTTGAGGTGTTGGTGGTGCTTGACATGTGATGTTGGTTTAGAGTTTGTTTTGTTTCATGTCATGGTATACTCTTGATTGTGCATTAGAGTTTTGGCATGATGCATTGCTCTTGAGACCATGTTATGTTCACCTAAAGCATGAGATCTCCTAAGGGGGATGTGTAGATTATGATGTCATGATAAGTTCCTAGTTCAGATGATTGGAGATTTGAAAATGGTCTGGTGTTTCTTTGTGTATTGGGTGCATTGGTCATGTGCTTGAGAACTTCATGATAGTGCAGTGTTGCATTTGGAGTTTAGCATGAGATGATCAGTTGTAGGTGCTCATGGATACATGGAGAATAAGGTGACACAGTTGGAACTTAGAGGTGTATGTAGGTGGATTTTCTACAGTTACATGATGTGCATATCATTGTGGATGTTTCCTCGAAACTACATGTTTACACACTCTATGTTATGCTATTGGTAGACTCGACATGCCTTGATCTTTCAGTTTTGGCATTAACCATGCAGTGGGAGTTCCTGGTTGTGCTTTGTATTCTTCAATTGGTTGGAACATGGAGCTTGTTCTGCAGTTGACGGGTTGGCTGTGCTATTGGCATGAGTTTACTGATGTTGATGCCTTGGAGGTATGAGTGATTGGATGGATTAGCACGTGCTGTGGGTGCTATTTTCAGTCGCGTGGGTTAATCAGTTGGATGGGAGCAACTAGTTTTCTGGTTGTTGTTCTAGTTGATGTTCTATCTTGTTTCTGGAGGATGGATTCACAATTGTGTTCGTGTTGGGGGCTTTGAAGTTGATGTGTTGCTTCTGTATAGCTCGTGAGCATAGTGGAGTGGTAGCTATGTTGGTTCCTTTTCCGTCTATAGGATTCAATGCTTGTGTTCTTGAGACTGGTGCATATACACCTTGGCTCATTCCTTTTTCCTATGGTGGATGGTTGGAACTGTTGCCTGAGTTGGTAGACATATTGGATGTCATTGTAGGTGTCTTTGTTGGAGCACAAAAGCATTGTTTAAGATTCTGCGTTTATGTTGGAAGGAGCCAGTAAGTTATTCATCAAGTGGGAGAATGTTGAGAATTGTGACTCAAGTTACTGGCTTGATCGCTTCCTTGAGTGCTTATATTTTCCTCCTTCATCAACTTGAGTTTTGTCGCAGGGTTTTGAAAGTTTACAACTGGGCGACGTCAAGCTGGTCGCAGGATTGATGGATTTGCTAACTTCAAAACCTATTTCGCGGAGTTAGAAATTTCTTTAACTCCCCGACATGGTGATAGTGTGTTGGTCACAGGGTCACTGTAGTTTCTAACCTTGGAACCTAGTCACAGTGTTTGGAAGTTTCTTAACTTCCCGATTGGTCGATCTCCTTCATTGTTGTGGCAATCGAGAGATTTCTAATCGTCGGTTGAGGTTGTGAAGTTTGAGTTTTGGGCGACAGGGCGATCCTTCTATTAGGATGTTGTGGCTTTTGGGAACTTTGTAACCTCTATCATGAGGTTTGGAAGTTGGAGTTTTGGGCGATAGAGTGATCCCTTTGTTTGCATGTCACGGTGTTTGGGAAAATCCTAACCTTCGTCTTGAGGTTGTAAAGTACAGGTTTCTCTCGACTAGGCAACATGGTTGGTGTATGGTGGGACCTATCTGCATGGATGGTGACGTTAGTTGTACGACTGGTTGCCGCATGGATGTGGGGACCACTTGGGACCCGATTGGTTGGTAGATCATGATGAAGGCCGACAAGTGGTGATGATGTGGAGGACAGATGGCATGTGGGCCTATGTGCTCGATGGTTGACTTGGTAACTCATGGTGAACCCTAAGCTTGACGATGGAGATTTGTTTGACTGCCTATCCAACGACCAACATTGGATGATGGTGTATGGCTCGAGGTGAAACCCTAAAGGGGCGCGATAGTTGAACAATTTGTTAGTGAGAGAGAATACTTGGACGTGAGGCATAGACCGTGTGTCTATCGTGGAAGCTCTCGTAGAGTGGAGGTTGACCCTTGTCAAGTTGAGCTGCAGGCCAAAAGGCCGAATGTGGCAAAGGCTGAGGGAAACTCTCTCGGAGTTCGAAGCTTGGAGCAGATAGTGGCAACGACTGTGAGCGGCAGTAACCAAAGGGCATAGAGGTTGGATATGAGGTCGAAAGGTTGGGTGTCGGCCAATGGTAGTTGACGGAGAGACCGAGAGGATGCATGGAGGTCAAGTGGCTAGGCACCGAATAAGTCGAGGAGGCTGAGATGTTGGATGCAAGCTGAGAGGCTGGATGCAAGCAAAGAGGCCGAGATGCTGGGCATGAATTGGCTGAGAACCTGGGTGTATGCCAAGAGGTTGTGACACCATGGGAGAGACGAATCTTGTAGAAGGTGAAGGCCAACCAACTATGCGACGGAGAGGCCGATGGTTGAGTCGTGTAGCTGTGTAGCCACGAGATGTCTCCCGCTAAGAGAGATGGTCACGAAGGGTTTGTGCTACCGAATTTTTTCTCCAGAATGAAACAAGATGTAAACTCTGTAAAGGCCGCGAGCTTGATATTGTATTGTAACTGTACTTTATTGCTGAATAATACAATGGTAATATGGGCTTTTGGAGTGTAGGTTTTTTTACCCGAAAGGGTTTTCCCCACGTATATCTGTGTGTTCATGTCTTCTGTTTCATCTTTCATGGCTGTTGATTCTACATGTTTGAATCTGTTAATGGTGTTGTTGAAACTGGTTAAGCAAGAATTTCTCTCTAAGGGTCAATGTGGGAAATGAATTGCGCCTGTTTCCACTTTATGGCATAGTGGTTTGTGTCTTTGAGGCAATCTGATGAAAATAAAATTACCGAAGGCACTGTTGTTCTTAGATGTTTCTATTTGAGATGACCTGTGATTTTTCCTAACAGAAAAACAACTTTGAAAATGAGTTTCATTAAGCCTCACTGGCCAAAACCTTACGGGTTGGGTAAAAGTACAAAGTTGTGTCACACTTTTGGCCAAATAAATATTTCCTAGTGAAATATTTTCGGTCGGAAAGGTTTTGGCTGAAACCACATGGCCTATTACGTGGCACGCAGGTTTCGGCCAAATAAGTTTCGCTCGAATCCCAAAAAAATATATTTTTTCTTTTCCCACTTTTTTTTTTTTGAGGAATCTGCACGACCCTATAAACCTGTGGTAAAATTACTGACTGGCGTCGAGCCCTCCACGGGGGTGGGGGAGACTAGAACTTGTGACCAACCTCCTGCTACAGGAAAGATTTAGCCAACCAAGCTAGGGTCCCAACCCTTTCTTTTCCCACTTTGAAATTGGCTTTGAAATTGGATTTTTTAATGTGCGAGGTTTCTATAGAAACTGTTTCTACCGCAATTGTCTATGTGTCATCCTAGTTGGCAGCCAACTCAATTTTTTTAGAATTTTCTAAAATTTTCAACTTTAGCTAAGTATTTCTTTAGTCATAATGATGTTTAAAAAAAAAGAAAAATACCCTTTTATAGAGCTTGGAGTGGTGAATCTGAATATATAATTTTTTTAATATTTTGATTAGTTTTAATATATATATTTTTTTAAATAATGCAACTAAGTTGTTAAAGTTAAAAAAGAGGCTGATTAGAAATTAAAAAAAAAGTAAAACATATTAATTTAAAAAAAAAATTATATGGGGCACAAGAGGAGAGAGTCCTCTTCAAAAGGGTATAATTTTTTTTTTGAAAATGATTAAAAAAATTGACAATAGTTGACGTCCCGTGAAAATGTCAAATTATGACAAGTCTGACTTTAAAACGTTATTACGAGAAAAATATACATCAAAATTTGATTTTTTTTCCATGCACAAGATATTGAAGTTACCTATTTGGGGAAAAAAATAAGGGAGAAATGAGGTTTTTTTCAATTTTTTTATTGACGTCCCGTGAAGTCACTCTTTTTTGAAATTTTCAGCATTCCAAAATCTGTCCTTAAGTTGATAAAAACATAATGAAAACAATTTTATTTTTTAAAATGAAAAATTATAGGAATAAACTTCATCAAAAGTTCTACATTTCATTAGTTTACACCATTTTGAAATTCAAAACATAAAGACCACTTTTATGTGGTCGAAGTTCTTTTTTTTTTGCTAATGGCTGATTCCACTATGCAATAAAAATGTACTCACATAGGCTAGTGAAAGTTGCTGTCCACTAGGTGAGCCCCAAAAATTGGTTATGGGAAATTCATGCCAGGTCTACAGGCTCCCATGTATCAACCATGCCAAATTTATTGTTGGAGTACAAGACCATTGAGAGGGGGGTGAATCAGTGGTCACATGAGAAATCAAATTTCAAAACTTAACTTACTTGAATTATGCAAAGAGACCCATTGAAAACACTTCAAAAATTATAGTGATTGAATCTTGTGAGAGTCACAATGATATTTAAATTAGAACATAATACTTGAACAAAGATGACCAATCAAGCACAATATAACAAACCACCAAGAGGAGACATAACACAAGGTTTATGAGTGGAAAACCCTAAAAGGGTGAAAAACCACTTTTAAAATGAGTATCATTAAGCCTCACTGGCCAAAACCTTACAGGTTACAAGTTGTGTGCCTCACTGGCTAAATAACAAGCCTCACTAGCTAAACATCATGTCTCACTGGTAAACTAACCTGCCTCACTGGAAAAACAAGCCTCACTGGTAGAACAAGCCTCACTGGCTAAACATCATGCCTCACTAGCAAACTAACCTGCCTCACTGGCAAAACAAGCCTCATTGGCTAAAAATCATGCCTCACTGGAAAACTAACCTGCCTCACTAGCAAAACAAGCCTCACTGGAAAACATACATCACTTCAAGAAAAAACAACAAAACTCAAAGGGTTACTCTATTTCCATACAAATCACTGCACTATCAAAACTTCACCACTTATTCACACTTACCATAACATGATATCAACATTCTAAAAATCATAGTTCTGACAACTGCCTTCACACCTCTACACACTTTTGACTGTTATCTTTCTTTGAATGCAAATTCAAAATACTATCTTAGTCACCTCATTCACACACTTATCTCTCCTTGAATAAAAGAATCTTCTTAACTCAATAAAAAAAGTGGATAGATAGATATGAGCAATGAACAATAATTCACAAAGTGTTTGCATTGATCCTTTGAACACATCCTGACTGCACCCTTCTTTAAATGAACACACAGTTGACATCAAAATACTTTTACAACATCATTTCCCTGATATGACTCTCACCTCAAGACACATAAATACAAGCAAGTTTAGAACACTATAACACAATTTCACTCACTATCCAACATAATCTAATCATCTGCTATAGCATCCTAATCAATGCAAAGAAAATGCAGATCATAAACACCATTATAGACCTCATTAACCCTTGCATATTCTATCCTTTAAATCTACTTCATTGTGCATGATATTGACATTGACATGAGATCAAGCTATTTGATCAAATTCTCACATTATCCTTGCACTCATTTAAACTCTAAACACCAATAATCAAGTTCAGTTTTCACCAGTTTGTGCAAAGACTAATACATTTCTTAGATCTCTATTATACATAAGCAGTATATAAACCTTTTTTTTCTTTCATCACTCATATCTTCCTCTCTGTATGTATATTCTTGAAAAAGACATGCAATAATATTCAATAACCTTTCACACAATCAATAACTTCACTTCATACACAAAATGTTGTCTCAAACAATTACAAAACTGTTAACACATGCATTGAACTAGAATACAGGAAAAGCCCGTCAAATTGACAGTTTTGAAAAATGATTGTTGAGCAACTTTGAATGAGGACCATTGATATTAGAAGCCCACCAATCCACCCATTAAATAATATCCATTAATTTTTCACTAGGCGATAGACCTTTAGTCTTTAACTTCTCCAACTGGTTAAGGGTCCGATTTCCTTACAAAGGTAACCTCTTAAGTGCTTAGATGATCTTTAACTTCCTATAACCAGTCAATTAACAAATAAAACATAAAGTGAATTTGAATCGATAGCCCTTATAAAAGATAAACCCTTGGTTTAAAGCTTCATGAAGTATAGAATATTCCTTAGGGTTTTTGATACATCAAACATTTTAGGTTATAAGATATAAGGATTTCAAAACAAAACCTAAAATGTGATCACTACTGTATAAGTCTTTGAAACAAGTAGTAAGAAATAGAAACAATTCCAACTCTTGGAAAGATAATAAACCCTAAACCTTATAATGACCAATCTCTACCCAATCTCTCATGCTTTTATGAAAAATAACTATCCACTAAATACCTTAATGATCAAGAAGCATCTTTGTCCTATTATGAAGCAACCTCTGAGGCAATACTAAAATAACACTATGATAAATAAGCCAAGAACACCTATTAAGCAATGAACTTGTATCTTTGCGATCAAGGACCTTTGACTTCACTTGCACCAACATTTGCATTAGCCTTTTCTTTACATCAACACCATTGTTACCTTGCCACTAATTAACATCATGAAGAATGAGACAACTAATTGCAACACCAAGAATTGAATGAGCAAGTACCTCATCAACCAATATTAAAAAAAGTACCATAACAAGTTCCAAGGTAGTGCAACATCATAATATGAAACAACCCTGTCATTGAATGAACAAGCTCCAATGACAAACAATGATACATAAACAACTCCACCACCAATCTACATTGTAAAGAAGCAATTCTGTAACAAGAAGCAATCTCACGAACAAGTTCTTTGAAAAGAATGATTAAGTTCCTTTGTATTTGCATCAATGATAACCTTTACATTAGCACCATGAAATTCTCACACATGAACCATGAGATGATCAATGTTGTGAACCATGAACAACCTCCAACTATTAACAACAATCACCTTCACATACCTTTACTATTTTTGCATCATCAAATCAACAAGGAAAGGATAACCTCTAACATCAATAACCATGAAGTGATCAATACCATAAACTTAATGATGGATAAGTAAAGAGGGTCAACACCATGGAGCAACTCACTGAAGATGCATCAATCATCAAATTAAAACTTTGCATCAAGGAGTAAATCATGCCAACAAACTCCATTTACCTTTGACATTAATGACAAAAAACATCCATTTACCTTTGAAATCAATGACAAACAACATCAACAACTATACCTCTTGATAAATTTGATAAGGCACCACACAAAAAATGTTCCACAAGGCTAGCCAACTGTATTATGCTAGAAACTCATGAAAAACATAAATGCTCCACTGGAAAGTAAGTCGTGTTATGCTTGGTGGCCAACATAAAGGCTCCACTGGAAAACAAGTTGTGTTATGCTTGGTGGCCATGAAAATATTTAGATGTAATAAGATAGGATATTCAAAGGGGGTTTCTTAGTTCATGAAAGGTATCACCTTAGGGAAAATTGTGCGTAATGTTACCAAGAGAGAACTAGTTGAGGATATAAGATTCACAACTTAGGGAATGCAAGTCGTAGCATCGCCACTAAGAGGAATGCCATATGCCAAGAAAGGTCACACTCTTGAGGAACATCAAACCCAATGTCACCACCAAGAAGACACATCACGTGAAGTAAGAAGACCGTACTTTGGAGTAAACAATGAGCAGGGACACGTATTCCTCCACTTTATAAAAAAATTCTAAACACCATGTTGTGAGAAATTACTTTAAAGTAGAACACAATAAATGCCAATGCATGAGAGATTTATTCAGAAAGCCCTATGTAGAACATATGTTTCTGAGATAGAGCTATGTCATAAAAGGAAGGTTTCCCCCCCATATGCAATCATAAGATAACACATAAGGGATCCATGGATTTGGGTTCAACGCATGTCTTTGCTGTAGTGATATAATTGAGCTCAAAATCGTCATCATTCCCCAAATGACTCATGGAACAATGAGCATAAAGGAAGAATGACACATAGAGAAAGAAAAAAAGGGAAATTTTTTGGATCAACATGGAAGAGACTTGGATGTCTCAATGCCTTGCATCATCCCCAAAAGGAAAACACAAGACAAGAGAAAAGGTAAAGGTGTACTAAATCTAGAAGAATGTAGATACAAATTTTTGAATGAATAAGACAACTGAGAGGGGGGTGAATCAGTTGTACCAAATTAAAACATCAAAACCCTCAATAGTAATCAGATCTACATGCATTCGTTAAACCCTTAATCTATTATAATGTTTAAACATGAAAAGAAGATAAAAAAAATGACCAACACCATACAAGAGAACACCAGATTTACATGGAAAGCCCAATGAGGGAAAAACCATGGTGAGGATTAGATCACAATATAAGTAATTGTAAAAACTGGTACAAAGAGGCTCACTTCCAGATTAAGACACATTGTCCAAAAAGGTTCATAGCCCAGGCTCATCACCAGAATAGAAAGAAGAAAGAAGATATAATGTTACACAAAGAACACAATATCAATGCAACATAGATTCCACCACAATAGCTCCACCAATACTAGCAGTCTTCAAGAGATCAAGATACCTCAACTCACTACATTCAACAATCTTGCATTATAGCTCATACTACAATTCACACTTCTACACTTAATTTTGCATCACAACACTCAACTCTATTCCACTCTTCACCTCACATCAATTCACCTTGCATTTATACCATCCACAACTTAAACAACATCTTTCAAGTCAGCTACACTCTTCTTTCACTTCACAAATTCAAATTAGGTCAGAACTAAACATTCCTGTGGTGGATAGGAATGAAATTGGACCAATACAAAACTTAGCTGGGACCCAAATTAACTCTCAAACACCATGCTATGCCTTCATTAATATTCAAACATCTTTGAATGTAGTGTAAACACCAGGTCGATCGTTACCCGTGCAAACATCATTAAACTATGAATTACATGCTTCTTGAAATCCAAGAATGACTTGTAAACCACATACCACACTTCATCATGATCTAGAATATTCCTCTATCTTCCTGAAATCCATCAAATTCTTTTGTAAAAACTCGCACCATTAGAATGTACACATCTTGTACACTCATAATACACTGCGAGACACTACAACTCTAAAATCCAACTTCTAGAGTACCAAACCACAAATCCTCTTAACATGGGCAAGAGATCAACATCATCAAAATACCTTTAGAATCGCAAGACCTGAAGAAAAACTGTGGAGAAATGTGGAGCAAACACATTTCTCCCAGACACCTCTGTAAGCAACACTACAAAACTAGTTCACACACTGGTGAACATAACTTCCTCTGACCTTTGATCCAAAAGCAAAAATTTTGGATATAGAAACTCTGAAAAACTCTAACCAACATATTCAAACCACATAAGAAGGTATTCAACCTAGAAGAAATGAGAAGCAAAACCAAAACACCTTTTGCAAACTAGAACATCTCTGCTCCACCTTGTTTCCTTATTTTATCAAATTTCTTAGTATCCTCGACATCTAAACCATAAATAGAAGCTTATCAAAGCAATAGTAGAGGTTAACATCAAAAAATTAATTGATGAAAACATAATGCAACTAATCAAAGCAACAATATTTCCTCAACTATCATCAATGAAAACATAGGCTTGTTGACATCAATGACAACACCTTCATACTTGCAACAATCTCCCCCTTTGTCATTGATGACAACAAAAGATGTGAAAACCCAACAAAGACACAATAGATTTGAACATACTTATTTCATTTTCTCTTTTCTCCCCCTTGCACAACTAACTTATTATACTCTCTTTCCCTTTGATGCTTTCCTTTTTCACATGACTTCTCTTTCTCTCACATGACTTCACTTTCTCTCCCCCTTTGAAATCAATGGCAAAGGATAAGGTATTTTGCATTGTTCTCCCCCTTTGACTTAAAACCAAGATACTTGTAATTGCTCTGAATACTCCCCCTTAGGAGTACACACCAATGAACTCAACAACCTCTACACCATGAAAACATGAATTTCACAGTGCAACAATATCACTACCTACTCCCCCTAAGAGGTAGCCCTCAACATCAGTCCAGACAAAAAATAAATCCATAGATCCACTAGACTGATGCATCTCCATATGCATCTAGTTTAGAGAAGGAGGGGCAATAACCCCCAACTTCTCTCGAAGATTCTCAAAATTATCCTTATGAAGAGCCTTAGTAAATATGTCAGCAATTTGATCCTTTGTAGGTATTAATTCAAGATTTAATTCATTCTTCACAAATTTCTCTCTCAAAAAGTGATACCTTATTGATATATTCTTTGTTCTTGAATGTATCACTGAATTATCTGAAATATTGATTGCACTTGTATTATCACAAAAGATAGAGATAGGTTCATCATACACTACTATGATATCTTTCAATTTTTGTCTCATCCATAATACCTATGTACATCAAGATGTTGTTGCGATGTACTCAACCTCTGCAGTAGATAAAGAAACAAAATCTTATTTCTTGATAAGCCATGATACCAATCTACATCCAAGAAAGAATGCACCACCACTAATACTTTTCTTGTCATCAACATAACCAACCCAATCTGTATTTGTGTATACACTCAATGTGAAATTAGTATCCTTAGTATATCACAAGCCATAATCAGAAGTTCCCTTCAAATATTTGAATATCCTCTTCATAGCTGCAACATGTGTCTCTTTAGGATCTTCTTGAAATCTAGCCACAAGACAAACTGCATGTATGATATCCGGTCTAGTAGCAGTTTGCTATAGAATTCCACCAATCATAGATCTATACTTGTTTTGATCAACCTTATGGGATTCATCATCCTTACTTAGTTTGCAACTAGTAACCATAGGAGTACATACTAGTTTGGAGTCATCCATTCCAAATTTCTTCAACATCTCTTTAACATACCTTGATTGTAAAATGAATATGCATTTATCTGTTTGATTGATTTGTATCCAAAAAAGAAAGTCATCTCCCCAAACATAGACATCTCAAACTCTTTCTCCATCTCTTTTGAAAATTTCCTACACATAGCTTCATTTCCTCCAAAGATTGTCATCAACATACACAGCTACTATCAAGATTCAATCTTCCTCAACTTTAAAGGATTATTATCTGCGGTGTCCTTATTGAATCCTCATTGAATCAAATATATGTCCAACCTTGCATACCAAGCCCTAGGAGCTTGCTTTAATCCATACAATGCCTTTTTCAATTTGCAAACCATATTAGGTTTATCTGAAAACTAAAATCCTTTTGGTTGTTCCATGTAAATTTCTTCTTCCAATAAGAAAGCATACTTCACATCCATTTGATAAAATTTAGAGTCTTTATGAGCTACAAAAGCCAAAAACATCTTGATTTCTTCCATTCTAGCGACTAGAGGAAATGTATCCTCAAAGCCTATTCCTTTAACTTGTGCATAGCCCTTACACACAAGTCTTTCCTTCTTTCTTGCCACTTCTTCATTCTCATTCAACTTGTTTCTAAATACCCACTTAGTTCTAATAATGTTTTTGCTTTCAGGTCTAGGAACTAGTTCCCAACTTCGATTCTTCTCAATCTGCATAAGTTCTTCCATTTCCTTCATCCAATGTTCATCTTTGCATGCCTAAATTACTATCTTCGGTTCAATTTTAGAGAGGAAACACATATTTACTTCTACTTCAGTAGCTCTTCTTGTCAATACACCTTTATTTTTGTCTCCAATGATCTGTTCTTCATAATGATTTCTCTGCACATATTTAGGGTTCTTATGGGTCTTTTTCGAAGCTTCTTCCCCTTCATTTTGCGCTTCTTTTTCCTTCCAAGTTTTCATCATCTCTTCTGATATAGCATTTGCTTCCAAACACTCTAAAGCACTTGATAGTAGGAATCCTTTTGTACCATAATTCATAGGGAGTCCTTGTGCTGTTAGCTCTTGCTTGAACTATATTAAGTATATAAACAACAATATGAATTTATTCTCTCTAGTAGACTTTTGATAGATTAGTTGTTGGTGTAATTAATTAATTATTACACTAGCATAAGTTAACTTAGGTCTTGCATTTAATTAATTAAGTCCTAGGTTGCATTATTAGATAAATCATTTAATAAATAAATGGGATAATATTCCCTTCCTTGTTTGGTGGGATAAGATTCCTTCTAGAAGATGAGTTGTCCTTCTAGAACTTATGTCAACATTTAATAATCATCTAGATAGGGTTCACATGTTGTCACATGTTGTTAGATCAAGACACATGGCAACATCTCATGCATTTTAGGTTTTCACTCTTGCCTATATAATCAGACATCTTGTACATTTGTAACAATGTCATATTCAATTTGGCATCCTTGCATCTTAATGATAGCATGATTTTTCTGCCATTTCTCTCTTGTGGAAGTTTTTGCCTTGTAGGTGATTCTGGGGGGTTTAAGGAGTTCACCTAAACTCCTACATGGTATTAGAGCTTCAGTGTTGCAAACTTCTTCTCAAATATGAGAGATCATTTTTTGGCATGAAAGTCTTGTTGGATGCAGGCAGCCGTTTTTCATTTTTGCTTCAGAAATCTAGCTTTCGTTCAGTTCCAGGAAAAACAATTTCTGGGTTTTGTAACTAGGGTCAAAATATGAACTAGGTATCTTTTATATTTTTGATATCTTGTACGGATTTGGAGAAAATTGTAGTACAAAAATCAGCGCGCGTCATTCTTTTCTTGGCTGAAGGTTTACAAAAAATATTTTTTTCATCTTCTTCTTGCTGGATCAAAAAACGATTTCTGGGTTTTGTTCTTAGTTTCAAAATATTTCTGGGTTTCTGTTTTTGTTTACTCATTGTGAACAAATTTTGCAGAAATTAAATCAGAAGTAAACCTTTTTTGCTAGAAAACCCATTTCCTGTAGGTTGAATTCAATTTTTTTTGAAAAAATCATAACTTTTGGCCATGGCGTCAGATTTTCGCAAATGAGATATCATCGGAAAGCTGGTTTCGACCTCTACACAGATTGGAGGTTATTTTTAATCATGGAGGCAGATGTGAACTTTGGTTTGTGCATGCACTTAGTTTTGTTTTCATGCACTACGTTTACATTTTCTCTATAGTTTATGCATGTTTTACATTCTCTCCTTTTGCAATCATTGGGTATTGTAATAAATGAATTGATATTAAGTTCCATCAAGGGGGGTTCTTGCATCCATCTTTAATGTTGGTGACAACTCGCATGAGTTTGTCTGGTTTCCTGTTGTCTCCTTTTAGCTTCTTTCTTGTTTAGCTGGACACATTTTTGGTTTGCTTTGGTTCACACTTCACATTGGGATTTTATAGTTCTTGATCCGCATTGGTTCAGATCTTTCTCATTTGAGGGCCATGTTTTTATGGTTAATGTTCCAAAATCTTGATGGTACTCGTCCTATGGGTAGTTTTAGTTTTAGTTTGACATTGGCTTCGTGAGACACAACTTCCAGATTTGTCATCATTATGGGTCCATTCATCCTTTCATCTATTTTTGCTTACAGATCTTAGGGTTGATCCAGTATGAGAGTTTTCCAGTGTTTTATGGCATCGGGTCTGCTGTCACATGATGATTCTATTTTTGGTTTCAGTTGTAGACAAAAGTATCTTTCCTTGCTTGTCAGATTGCGGTTCTAGTGTTACTCCACAGTGTTCTTCTAGTGCTTCTTTACAACAGTCATCTCATTGTAGGGGGGTTTTGTCCCACTAGGTTTTCCTTCTCTACCTCATCTTTGCATTTGTAAATGAGTACCTGATCAGGCCTTGTTGCCGGGACTCATCTTTGCATAATAATCTGCTTCTCCCTAAGTTGCACTTATAGGGGGGTGTTGGTGTAATTAATTAATTACTACACTAGCATAAGTTAATTTAGGTCTTTCATTTAATTAATTAAGTCCTAGGTTGCATTATTAGATAAATCATTTAATAAATAAATGGGATAATATTCCCTTCCTTGTTTGGTGGGATAAGATTCCTTCTAGAAGACGAGTTGTCATTCTAGAACTTATCTCAACATTTAATAATCATCTAGATAGGGTTCACGTGTTGTCACATGTTGTTAGGTGAAGACACATGGCAACATCTCATGCATTTTAGGTTTTCACTCTTGCCTATATAATCAGACATCTTGTACATTTGTAACAATGTCATTCAATTTAGCATCCTTGCATCTTAATGATATCATGATTTTTCTACCATTTCTCTCTTGTGGAAGTTTTTGTCTTGCAGGTGATTCTGGGGGGTTTGAAGAGCTCACCTAAACTCCTACATTAACTTCTCTCATCATAGTGCTTGTAGTTTCTTGAATAGTCATGTTTTTCCTTTCAACTACCCCATTCCATTAAGGAGTCCTAGGAGTAGACAAGTGCCTGTTTATGTCATGATTTTCACAAAACACGTTAAATTCATTGGAAGTGAATTCTCCACCTCTGTCAGACCTCAAAAATTTAATCTTCAAATCCATTTCATTCTCAACCATAGATTTAAATGCTTTAAATCTATCTAGGGCTTCATATTTTTCTCTAAGAAAAGTAACCCATGTCATTCTAGAATAATCATCAATCAAAAGCATGAAATACCTGTCACCTTGAAGACTTCTCACTCTTGTCGGACCACAAATATTTGTGTGTACCAATTCCAACAATCTGATAGAAGATTATTCTTTTCCTTTGAAACAAATTCTAGTTTTTTTTCCAAATTGACAATCTCTGCAAACAACATTGATAGGCTTTGTAATCCTCGATAGATCTCTCATTGTTTGAACTAAACTAATTCTAACCAGGCTATCGAAATTGATGTGATATATTATCCTATGCCATAGCTAGCTATCATTAATCTGAGTCATAAAATAGTGACCATCAACACCCTTGAGCTTATAGATATTTCCATTTATCCTCTTTCCAACAAAAATTATAGTTATGGACCCTTTTTTGATCTCACATCCATCATCCTAAAACATAAGATTGTATCCCTTGCTACACATTTTTCCAACATTCAAGAGGTTTTCTTAAACCTTTAATATAGTAAACATCTTCAGATTATGCTTTCCATCAAAACTGATTGAACCTATCCACAAATCTTAGCACCTGAATCATCTCCAAATTTAACAAGTCCTCCATCATATTTTTCAAGTTTAACAAACTTAATCTTGTCTCCAGTCATATGATTTGACCAACCACCGTCAATAACCCAATAGTACTTTCCCTGTCTAACATGAAAAGTAGATACCAAGGTACCTCTAACTTTATCTTTTTTCTTTGGGACACTTTCCTTCATACAACTCTCAGAGTTAGTAGAACTAGATTCATATTTTAAATCCCAAAACAAGCATTCATTATCATCAATGTCTCCATAATCATATTCATCATTATAAATACCAACATCTTCTCTAACATAATAGATTTTCTTGACCATCTTTCCTTTGTTTTTCTTTTTCTTATTGTTCATAGTTCTGTTTGGACATCTTGAAGCATAGTGACCTATATTTCCACAAATAAAGAATTTGAAAGGTAATTTACCTTTGTACTTATCGATTCCCTTTTTCATCCTTCTTAGAAAGTTAACTTCCACATCGTCAAGATCATCTGAATCTTCAACTTTCTCTGATTTTCGGGTCTTGAAAATGGTCTCCACTTTGCACCAATTTTTAGACCAATTTTTCTCATTTCAAATGTAGTTAGTGTTCCATACAATTGATCTCTAGTGTATGTATTAAAATCTACAAATTCCTCAATAGCAAAAAAAATTTCACTATAAGAATTAGGAAGAGTTCTAAGAATTTTCTTTACCACTTTAGGTTCTTTGACTTGTGCACCAAGACCTCTCATAGCACTTACTAGGTCATTAACCCTCTGCATGTAACTTGTAATTGTTTCATCATCAGACATATGCAAAGTCTCAAATTATGCCTTTAGATTCTATAGCTTAACTTGTTCAACCTTTTCATAGATACTTTCTAGCTTATCCCAAACTTCTTTAGTAGTTTTTAGGTCCATAACTTTCACTAATTCAATATGTGCAAGACTAGTCAAAAGAACAAACCTTGCCTTAACATTTGTTTTATAGGCCTTGATTTCATCACTTATGCATGAACCATTTGTAGGTATGGTGTATATAGTCTTTACTTCCTTTACAACATCATATCCAAGATAAATCAGATAGCCTTCCATCTTCACCTTCTAAAATGCATAGTCTTTTCCATCAAACATAGGGATCTCCTTCTTGTTCATGTAAAACCCCGTCACACAACCTAGAGGACTATGCAATACTGTTGAAGCACAACTAATTTTTTTTTCTTAAAATTAAAACAAGACGAGTAAAGTATCCTACTCTAACCACATACATCCTCTAGGCTACGCAACGCGTCTACATGTGAACATCATTACTTATAAAATTTAACCAACCATAGCATATGAATATTAAACTCAAGATACAACTTACAACAAAACATTAAACCATTTCAAGATAAATCTAACACATAGAAATGTATTAAACATATTTCCACAGATAGAACACCATTAAATCCAATAATGAATAGATCATAAATATTATTACATTTACATCACAAAGGTTCACCTCGATACAAATGAGATATTACAATTATACATATAGATCCACAGTTACAATGAAGAAGGAGAAGAACAACTCCAGAGAACCACACAAGCTCCTCGAACAAGAAGATCTCGCCATCACGAACAGGAAGAGAAACTCAACAGAGTAAGATGTATGCCACCCAACCATTTGGTACCTGTAGGCCCAGCCCCCATGCTAGGAGATAGTAACAAGAAACCAAGACAACCTATTACCTCTAGACACAAACAATATACAAAAATACTCACAGAATAGATAAAAAAGAACTAGAGTCACATTGCTTCCAGAATCACAAAATCAATTACCAACACAATACAGTAAATTGACTATTGACATAGGAGGAGTGTCATCACAAAGGTTGCATTGGTTATGCAAATGAGATCTTCCTAGGTCTCAGCCCCCCTCTAGGGTTATCCTAGTAACCTCTTACGATTTCGGCTCCACATGCACACCAATGAGGAATCGATTATCTTTCAAGAAGACAAGATAGCAATCTAGCCATTCCAGGCCTTCTTGACTCATCTCAAGTCTCATACAAACCCTTGAACTAATGAGTGAGGCTAAATATCTTGTTATGTGTTAAGCTAATAGATTATTTAATTCCCACTTGATTATATTGACTCCCACACGAGTTGTCCTTGGACCACTTTGTGTCTCGACCCTCGCTGAAAGCCACTCCCCCATCGACAACACATAACTCAAACTACATGTCAAGGGTAGACAGTGCACTAAGAACTGATAATAATAACCAATACACCTCAAAAGGTAACATATCTCGACGGATGTCCAATACAGAAACCCAATACGTGTACTACCCAATAAACTCAAAGGTGAACTAAAGTTACCACAACTTTTTCACAATTACAACTCTGGAAGACTTAGATACACAAAATGACAAATACTTTCCCCCCAGTACACAATTACAAAAATACATGTTTTTCAAATACAATTCAAGAAAAAATAACAAATACTATCCTTCAGATTTCTTAAATCCATTACAATCAATTCTTACATATTAAAATACATCATCCAAAACACTATTTCAATTTAATAAACTAACAACGAAACAATTAAATATTCTACTTCCAAATCCCAACTGCTCTTAATACTTAACTCAATTTACTTAATTAAATATTTAATCTTTCTAATAAAATCAAATTATTATAAAACACTTACTTGTGTATTGTATGCATTAATTAACAATATAATATTCATTTAAATAAATATCATTGTTCATTTTAAAATATCTAATTGTGCATGTGCATGCACCTATTTAAAAATATATTTAAATATATTTATATTTAAATGTTCTAAAATTATATCTAATTTTTCTAATATATATTTTTAAACAAATAAACAAATATATAAATATAAATTTACAAATTTCAAACAATCCTAATCATAAAACTAGAATGTTGCGACTTTAATAACTTTTGTTTTTAGATCTAGGTTTCTTTGAAATTTTTACTGAAGGTGTGTAATCAAGTCATCTAAAACATATAAAAAATTCAGCCAATCCAGTTTGTAAATTTTGCGTTATGATTAATTTAGTGACGCACTCTCTGTTGTTTTTTATTTTCAAATTATGAGAGGTTTCCAATTATTTCAATTTTCCCAAATTTATCAGAAGATTTCATTTTCAATCCTACAAAGGTTTTTCTAATTCTTCAAATACCTTTTTTTGTGTTAAAAATCATTCTCTACAAGGATCTAAATTTTTAACGGTAATTTACCATTTTCTACAGAAGAATAAATTATGTTTTCACAGGAAGAGGTTTCTAAGTTTTGATTTAAATTCAACATAGATTCAATAATTTCACTTTAATTTCCTTTTGTATAAATCTATTTCAAATAAACAAATTACACAGAGGATTTTTAATTGTTTTCTATAGAGGTTTCATTTTCACGGCCATCTTTTAAAAGAAAATAAACAAAAACTTCTACAGTATTGAAAAATCCTTTCCTAAAACATTTCCAATTTGCATTATAGTAATAAAATAACTTTTCAATACAAAATTCACAAAAATAGTAAAAAACCTGTTACAGAAGAATGTTCCCTCAAGAAAATGTTGTCGAGTTTCTCTGTAATTTCAATTCCCAATGTAGCCAAAAATTTCTTCAATGCAATTGCCTCCTTTCAGAAAACACAACAAAAAACACAGCCGAGAATTCTACAACAAAATAATTCTAAAACAATCTCCTCACCAATTTTCCACAACCCATACAAAACTTTTCCTGTGAAACAACTTTGTTTTTCTTTTTTCAAAAATCTCATCCAAAATGAATTTTCAACAATTAGATAACAAATTTCTAACTCTTAATTATCTTAAACAAAATATCTTTTCCCTCAACAATTTAAATATTTTCCATTCACATGCATTTAAATATAATAAAACAATTTACTAATTGCAACCAATTTAAATATTCTTATTTATTTAATTACCATTTATTTTAATAATAAAATTTACTCAACAACATAACCAAATTAAATTAATTAATTAATTAATTTATTCTAAAGCCTTTACAACAATAATTCATTTAATTAAATATTTAAATTAAATATACATTTAGTCTACAAAATTAAATTTGCACAATAATAAAATACCCATAACAACAATGATAAGACTAAGACTAAACTTAAACTGATGACACACTATACTAGGGTAAAGGTATGACTAGGTAACCTGTTACTATCTCCCAATATTACTGTTAAGTAGTGGACACGCTTAGACCTGTGAAACCAGGTGAAGCTAATGTCCTGTACCTGCGATTCTGCAAACAAGCAAATGTCGCACATGTATACAAATAGTAATTCATACACACCGTGAAGAGAGAATCGCAGAAATCACAGGGTACTCGCAAGTGAGTGATGCAATACCATTCTCTTCACCCATACAATGTCACATCAACTGACGAGATAACATATCAATTAAACTACAATAAGCAAATATAACAATGCCATCACAACTAAGCATCTATGTAAACATAACGCATATTAACAAAATCATCATGCATATAATGTGTCATCACATCAATAAAGTCTATCATCACTCCACTATTAGCGGTAGAATAACCATAACATAAAACATAGTCTAACAGAGTATCTGAGCTATCAAGAAAAATTAACAAAATGGAGGGGTGTCACAGTTCACCATCCAAATCTACCTCAATATCGATTAAACTTTCTCTAAGGAACTTTTCTCTGATACAAATTTTGGAATGAACAAGAAAAATAAGAGGAGGGGTGAATCAGTTGTACCAAATTAAAAGATCAAAACCCTCAACAGTAATCAGATCCACATGCATTCATTAAACCCTTAATCTGTTATAATATTTAAACATGAAAAGAAAATAAAAAAAACAACCAACACCATACAAGAGAACACCATATTTACATGGAAAACCCAATGAGGGAAAAACCATGGTGAGGACTAGCTCACAATATAAGTAATTGCAAAAACTTGTACAAAGAGGCTCACTAAAAGAATATGATACACTGTCCAGAAAGGCTCATAGCCTAGGCTCATCACCAAAATAGAAAGAAGAAAGAAGATAGAATGTTACATAGAAAAAACAATCTCAATGCAATAGAGATTCCACCACAATAGCTCCACCAACACTATTAGTCTTCAAGAAATCAAGATACCTCAGCTCACTGCATTCAACAATCTTGCATTATAGCACACACTACAATTCACACTTCTACACTTAATTTCACATCACAACACTCAACTCTATTCCACTCTTCACCTCACATAAAGTCACCTTGCATTTATACCATCCACAACTTAAAAAACATCTTTCAAGTCAACTACACTCTTCTTGTACTTCACAAATTCAAATTAGGTCAGAACTAAACATTCCACGGTGGATAGGAACGAAAGTGGACTAATACAAAACTTAGTTAGGACCCAAATTAACTCTCACATGCCACACTATGCCTTCATTAATATTCAAACATCTTTGAATGTAGTGTAAACACCAGGTTGGTTGTTACCTGTGCAAACACCATTAAACTTTGAATTACATGCTTCCTCAAATCCAAGAACGACTTGCAAACCACATACCACACTTCATCATGATCTAGAATATTCCTCTATCCTTCTGAAATCCATCAAATTATTTCACAACGACTCACACCTTCAAAATGCACACAACTTGTACACTCAGACTACACTACCAAACACTGCAATTCTAAAATCCAACTTTTGAAGTACCAAATAAAAAATCCTCTTGACACAAGCAAGAGATCAACATAATCAACATACCTTTAGAATTGCAAGACCTGAAGAACAACAATGAACAAATGTGGACCAAACACATTTCTCCCAGACACCTCTATAAGCAACACTACAAAACCAGTTCACGCATTGGTGAACATAGCTTCCTTTGACCTTTGATCCTAAAGCCAAAATTTTGGATATAGAAACTTTGAACAACTCTAACCAACATATCCAAACCACATAATCAAATCTTCAACCCAGAATAAATACAAAGAAAAACCAAAACACCTACAAACTAGAACACCTCTACTCCACCCTGTTTCCCTATTTTATCAATTTTCTCAGTATCCTTGACATCTGAACCATAAATAGAATATTATCAAAGTAACACCAGAGTTTAATGTCATCAACTTAACTGATGACAACATAATGCAACTAATATTAGCAACAATATTTCCTTAACTATCATCAATGACAACACCATCATACTTGCAACAGAAATAGGAGAATTTCATGACGGATTCACTTCCTTTGTATCCTTGCACCAACAGATTGACAAGGGTCATCTAAAGTAGGCTTACAAACATATAAAGACACTCCAAGCAACACTATATGGGGGATCACATTACACATATGCAATCACAAAGAACATGAAAAGAAGACAAAGACAATACTAGTATGGCACATGCGAGTCAACCTATAGCAGACCATCCACATCCCAATCTTTTTCATCATACGTAGAAGGAAAACAACTAGCCAAAGGGGCAACGAAAAGTGTAGTACTAGGAGCATCACTAGGTTCAACATGTGGTGAGTCACTCTTGTTAGGAGGATCATCATGATTGTTATCATTTAAGCTCATGGAAGATGAAAATAATAAACTCAACTCATTATGCACTTCCTCATCTATCTTAGCAATCTTATCATAATCATCCAAGTTAATCATAACAGGAGGCCTAATGACGATGTCCATTGAAGTTTGTTGTTGTTGTGGCGAAGGTGGAGAATCATCATGCTTTGTTTGAGTTAGATTTTGATCTTGATTTTCTCTTTTATCTTTTTTTAACTTATGAGAAATAGCATGACATCTATGCCTACGCTCTTTAGCATTTCTATTTCTTCTTGTGTTATTTTCAAGTTGTGATTGTGTAGGAGCGGGTTTATCAACCATAGGTTTATTTTCTTCCCACAAGGGAGGAACGAAAGGAACCATGGAAGGTTGTTCAACCACTTTCTCCTTAGCTTTACAAACTTGTTTGGTCTTAGGAGGCATAGCGAGACTTATATGGTTGTCTCTTGGTTTTTTATAGGAAGTAGGTGGAGGATTTTTCATGGTTTGGTCTTGGTTACTTGGAAGGGCTTTTGGTTCAATCATGGTTTCATCAATGATAGGAGGCTCAATCATGGGTTGAGGCATGTTGTTAAGGGATAATTTTTCTATGTGCTTTGCCTTGAAATTTTGATAAGATTTGAAAAAAAGTCCTCACGAGGCTTAAGATGTTCCATAGATTGGGGCCAAAAGAAATCTAACGAGAAATTCCCGGAGGAAGACACAATATTACTTGCCACTATGATGCATACTAAAGATATCATTTCCAAATGGAAACTTTAAGAATTTATGTGCTACCTACGGGACGACATCCATGGAACATAGCCATGGATAACCAAGCTTCACAAAAAATTGGTTCGATGACGCGATGATGGAGAATGAGACATTCAATTGTTTCAGTCCAACTATTAAAGGAAGAGTGATCAAACCTATTGTAGGGAAAGCAAAACCATTATGTGTTTTGATCCATGCTTTTGGTTTTTCATAAGAATCTCGATAAAGTTCATGCACAAATAAGAATTCCTTGGTGTTCACATTCTCTACACACACGAGATGAATTAATATCCCATTAGTAGGCTTGTCATTGATTCTTCCAGTGATATAAAGAATTCCATTGGGTGCACATCTAATTATGTCATTTTGTGAGAACACAATGTAAAGAGGCATTTTGGTTTGGCCCTTACGAGGTTGAACATCAATGAAGTTGACCGTAATATTTATAGAATCATCCTCATTGTTTTTCATGTGATGATTAATGATGTAAGATAGGCTACACAAAATTTCTATTCCTTTATCATTATCAAACATTTTCCTCATGTTATCTATGACATGAACCACAGTACTAGCAATGTATTCAAAAATCACAAAGTTTTGCAATTTTTCTAAGGATTCATCCATTTATTTTAGGTTTTCTTGAGGGATATTAGTAACCATTGTGTCAACATCAGTCACATTGTTTGTGGGTAGGGTGGGCTTGGGAAATGTGGTATCAAAGCTATGGTATATAGTGGGTTGACTAATATCAACACTATGAGCGAAAGAGTTGGAAAAATCAAGATCCATGGTGGATGTAGTAGCACGAGATGACATGAGTCCCGAACTACGTCTCACTACAGTATTGGTAATAAGACACCAAGTTGTGAAGCTCATACAAGTTTCACCAAACCTAAGTGTACCCAAAATGGAGAAATGAGCACTAAACAAATGCAATGAACACCCAAAGTATGAAGTCCAATTCAAGTATTTAAAATGATTAAATTGCAATTTTCATATTTGAAACAAGATAATCTACTAATTATGCTATGCAAAAACCTAAAAATGATGTCTTTTAATACCAATTTTGATTTTCAAATACTGCATTTGATTTGACCAATTGAACCTAATGTAAGAAAGTACAATTTTTTATTTTTTATTTTTTGAAACTAAAACACATAATTAATAGATAAAATGAAGCAAACAAAGACAAATTATTGCCCAAAAATTTGAAAAAACACATGTACAAGGACTAATTCGCCCTAGGGCGAATAGGTCCCAGGTTAGGGTTTTGAAAAATCAAAGTTTGAATTCCCTATTTTTGGTTGCATACTATAGTTTCAATGACAAAATTTTCCATATTTAGGTGTCCTAATGCAAGTGAAATTAGGGATAAATGATGAACAAATTGACACTTTTTGAAATGCAAATTTGACTCAATTTTCTAATGTAAATGACTGAAAAATACACTAATATGCAAGTAATATGCAAAATCAATGTAATATGCATGCATTTTTTCTTTTTTTAGATTTTAAACAATGCAAAATGCAAATTTAAAATCCTATATGAGATACAAACTAATGCAATTTTGACAACCCTAAATGGAATGCAAACTAATGCAAATCCTAGATCTAGTGTTTGAATGGACTCCAAATAAAAAAAAATATAGTGCAAGCATGTCGGGTTCACCAAAATGAAACAAAGGAAAATAGGTTCATCAAAATGAAATGGGGAAAATGGGGTGTTGCACCTATCTTTCTTATTTCATTAGGAAAAAGTGATCCCTAAAGGATAAGATTGACTTTCAACCCTTGGGTGAGTCAACTTTAATGGAGATCTTGTTGTTTTCCTTATGACAAGACGGGGTAAAATATTCCTGAACAACACTTTGGGGAGAAAAACTAAAAAATAGTAAATGAACTCAATTATGCAATGTGAAACTTGAATGATCAATTTAAAGCATAACAAAAATAGAATCAACAAACTTCTGACAGATCTGAGAAGGTTAAGACACTATGCACCTATCACCAAAAGCCTCTGCTAAGTGTCCTCCTGGGACATATTCTCCCTAGGATGAATGAATCTTACTACAAGGATCCAAAATTTGTTTTGATATTCCTCTACTCCTAGATTTGCACTCTTGATTTCCCCAAATCTCACTATCAAAATGTTAGAATTAAATTATGCAAGTGAGTTTCTGTTTCTTGACAACTTTGACAACTTCGCAAAATTGCACTTTTCATCAATCCTCAATCCTTCTTCACCTGCAAATTTGCAAACACAAAAAGGAGATTGTTTTTGGTGAATAGGGGTTTTCCTTGGTCAAACCCCATTTTGGTAATTATACCTTGAAATGAAATGAAACATGAATGGAAGGAATGATGAATACACAATGTTATGTTGCAACTCACCAAACCCTTGAATGGAATAAATTCTAACACATCTTGATGAAAGATTCAAAATACTTTCATTTTATGTTTCAAAGACTTATTTTTGTTAATTGACATGACTAGCGGTAGATTATAGATTAACATATTTACTCATTTTTCTTTATATTTAGATAAATTAGTTGATATATTTGAAGTAATGGTTTATGTTAGATGCATTAATTATGATGTTAATAATGAGATAATTATGTTACGTTGATCTTTTACTACCATAATTGTTATCCTTTTCCTAAGGGTTTTGACCAGGGTATTTAAAGATTGATGATGTGGTTAAACTCTCTATTTAATCGAGGGAAATAATCACGCCATTTGATGGGCCCAACTGGATGATGAGTCTCTCAAGTCCAAATCGGCTTCTTTGTAGTCGGTTATGGAACTTCTACTTCCAGTGCCAATCTGGCATATGTATTTCTCTATGTCCTACTTTAGTCCTATTTCAGTTTTGCTTTAGTTTTTTTTAATCTTTAGTTAGATGCCTTGAATCTTGGAAGTTAATCACCATGTTGTAAATTCAATAAGGATATGTTATAAATATCCATGTTTCGGTTTTAAATAGGAGTTAGATAATTTTCAATCATATTTCTGTAATCGATGGTAATACTTTGTTCTGTGTCCCACTTTGATCAAATTGAATGAAAGCAAGAAGTTAACTCAATCACTGTGTTAAGTGATTTCACCTGAGGAAGATCAGGGCCCACTCAACCAAAGGGATCGATCTTGTGTTGGTATTTTACTAAGTTATTCTATTTCTGGTCATTGATATTAAATCTGAAGTGTTAGATGTTAATTTTGGAATGATAAGCCATTGAATCATTTTTAGTTGTTGAATGATAAATTTGGATAGTTACTTCTATTTGAATCACTTTTGAATTTAGTTTATCATGGTTAGATTAAGTGGTTAGAATCATTATAATATTTATTAGATTAATTAAATTTAGATGTTGTTCGAAATAATTGAGTTTGGTAATTATTTGTTGAGTTTAATTAGAAGTAATGATGGAGACTTATGAAAATATGGAATTGAAGTTAGTTGAAAATCTATTCATGGAAATTAGTGTTTATGTTTTCTAGATTAATTGTCATTTTCTTGCAATTCATTTCTGTTCTTAAAATAGTAGTTAATTTCCAACAAATCTTAAGATAGATTTCTTTTAAAGCAAAATAGAATTAATTTGGGTTTCGTATTTTAAATTAAGAATTAAAGTAGATGTTAGTCTTCTCCATGAATCGGTCTCAATCAAGTCCAACGAAGTCAGAAATAAGTCAACAAAACTTTAGTTTAGGAAATAAGATAGAGTTAATCCTTAGGAATTAGTTGCTCCAGTTCAGCTCCTGAGAGCTCCTGAAGGAGCTAAATCGATACCTAAAGTCATTGTTTACAGTGCAAAACCCGCCAAAAATATGTGGCAACCATCCTTATCGCATATAGCTCTAAGACACACCTGGTTCGATAAATAATTGACTAAATGATGCAAGTTGTGACATCAACGGCCTTGCCCATCACATCTCTCCAAGGTCTTGATCTTGCTTGAAATGGCTTGATTGGATGTTGATCTTGATGCTTGAATTTTGACTTGAATGCTTGAAACCTACATCACAATGTTAGCTTGAAGAACATGCATAGATGCAAATAACTTTGACATGATGCTTGAGATCTTGAATATTGATGTAGAAGACTAATAAATTTTCTCTTGAATGATTTTTTCTATAATTTTTCTCCCTTGTTTGTTCTAGCTTGCTTCTAGATATTGAGTTGATAAAAAGACCTCGTATTTATAGGTAATTTTCTAATTTCCTGACAATTTAACATTAAACGCCGACAATTGCAATTTAAATTTGAATCATAAAAATGGCACCAAAAACATATTAAAATTTGAGATCCTCAACTTAAGGAGGACCTAAATCCAAGACACTCAATTTCCAAGGCAATTCAATTAATGTTTGCAATTGTTTAATACAAGTTTCCCTTTCAGAAAACATGATTAATTAGGCTTTTAAATGCATAATTGAGCCAATTAGAGGCTTAATTAAGTCCAATTAATTAAGGGGATGCAAACATAGTGTGAAAATGTAAAGGTGTACATTTTTCTACACTACAATTAGAAGCATATTTATTTGTCAACTAATTTAATGATATAAAGAATATTTCTATTGTGTCATTGAAAATGTCCATTTCAATGTCTCACTATTGGCAAACACTCAATGTGTATGTAAAGTCTCAAAATTACGTATTTTATTATCTTCACCTTATTCTTTTGTAATCATTTAGTATCCATTCCCATAAGTGTGTTCTATGGATTTTTTCCCACTTTTTTGGACTTTTTCCCATTATTGGACTAATTTACAACTATCTCTAAGCATTTTTAGACCCCTAAAACCTACCTCAAAAGTTTCAAATCTAGATCTTAAAAAGGAAACTGGGGAAAATTTACAAGTGCGTTAGACATCTATGTTAGAATTAGTGTTACATTCTAGTATAGGTTAGACTAATACATACTAAATTAACATGCAAGTGTTAATTTATAAATAAATGTTAGTTTGTAAATAATTAAGTTAGAATATTATTTTTAGGATGTTACACTCTTGTAGTTTAGTTTAGTTAGTTAGTAAAGCATAAATAATTAGATTGAATGTATTAAAATCCCAAATCAATTATATTTTTTATATTTATTTTTTTTTGTAAAAAATAGTATAATCTGCATATATATGCTCACCATTTCAATATGGTATCAATGCATCAACTATCTTTGTGTCTCTGAGAAACCATGGAAATTTAGATTTGATATTAGAATGTTGTATAGGGAAAAGAAGCATGTGCCATCCATTTAGGGTTCAAATGAAAATGAAGTGTTCATTCCTAAAAAATAAACTCTCATGAGTGTAGAGGTTGTATGTTACAAATCTATATAGTGATGAGAAATATTGGGAAAGATTCTTGTATAGAGAGAGAGAGATTGGAAAAAAATCAAGCCACTCATAGCCAAATATTTAGGTCAAGGAAGTAGTTAAGTCTAGGCGCTAGAAGGAGAGTATATATTTTTATTCCCATCTTCTATAGTTTCAATATTAGCTCCTCTACTACTACCAACATACCTACAAACCAATGTAATTTGGTCATGTTATTTTTCTATTTTCTGTATATTATTTTATATGATAGTTGAAGTATGTCATTTATGTGACTTGTGCATGAACATCTAAAGTTAAGGCTTTTATTATTACAAGTGCATACATTGAAATGGCTAAGTGATCGAGTACATCAAATATAAAATCTAAGGAGCTTTGTATAGGAATGGGATTTAGTATCATTTTTAATAAATGGATTCATAGCCAATATTCACGTGCAAAGGAAATATCTCATGTTTGATAACAACAAAGTCTTTATTGCCATGATTTTTACAAAGTAGAGATATCTTCTTATGGACAAATGGCTAAGTGATCGAGTACATCAAATATAAAATCTAAGGAGCTTTGTATAGGAATGGGATTTAGTATCATTTTTAATAAATGGATTCATAGCCAATATTCACGTGCAAAGGAAAGATCTCATGTTTGATAACAACACAGTCTTTATTGCCATGATTTTTACAAAGTAGAGATATCTTCTTATGGACAAAAAATGTTTATGCAAAGGAATGATAGAGAATAGAGAAGCAAAGAAATTAAAAGAGATAGGGGAGAGGACCCAGTAGTTGAGCATGTTTCAATAGTTGTGATAGTAGTTGTTTATATAATGTCCAATATTTTTATCAATATTGGACCAATAGTTGTGACATGACTACCAATAATTGTACAAAATGTATTCCTTTGAACTAAAAAGCAACCAATCATGTGATGTCACATTAGTGCTCAACTACATGTGATGTGAATGCACGAGTATTGGTCAACTACATCTTGACAAAAAGCATGCTGATGTGGCCCTGAAACGAAAGCTATAAGCAAGGGACTTGCCAAGTAAGCTGTTGTAAAAAATTGGGAGTGATTTAAAATTTCCACGTAGGATAATTAGAAGTGTGAAGTTAGGGTGCTCAACTATTGGATCCTCTCCCCTATATAACAAAGTCAAACTTCGTTAAAGAGGTATGCAACCGATTTTTTTTTGTTGAGACAAGTGTGAAAATATTTTCTTGATATTGGAGAAGGTGTATGTTTATTTAAGGTTTGGTTCATCTCTTAAACTCAAAAAATTTATGAAAAGGTTTATTCAAAGTGAGCTAGTTCTATTGGTAAAGATAATTATTTGGAACTTAGAGGTAGAGGGTTCAAAACCTTTTAAATAATTTTCTATGTATACATGGATGTATTTGGAGGTCAGTTTGAAAGTTATATTTCATAAAATCATTGTAAGGGTGCATTATCAGTTGAATTTTAATACCTAATATCTTTTTTAAAAAAAAATTTGGCCAAGGGTATATCAAATATTGGTTGTATTTTAGGACCATGTGTGTTACACTTGGTAGGGATTTCAAGGTTCTCAGAGAATCACATGCAATATTTGGTAGGTAGAGTGTAAGGATGAAAAATTGGAGATTGGTGGATTTTCTTTATCTCAAGCTAGCTTTTCGCTTAGAGATGATACTTTATATGAGAAACACTACTTTCTTTTTGTGTACCTTCATGGATCAAGAGGAGCTTGACATTTCTTAGCAGAACTTGTGGATAGTGTAATATCTAAATTAGGGTGGTATTAGTGTAATTACAGGGAAAAAACACAAAGTTGTGTCACACTTTATAAAGGAAACGACCAACATTGATCCAACTTTTAAATGTGAATCACTAAAAAGTGGCATATATGTTTTGAATTTTGAAATGATGCAAACTAGTAAAATATGTATTTTTTAGTATATTTTATGTTTGTATTTTAAAATAAAAAATAAAAAATTATTTTAAACTAGTTTTTAATAAATTAACACTATAATTTAGATGCTGATAAAATGCTGAAAAATGAAGTTAATGGGATGCCAAACTTTTTATAGTAATTTTTTTTTTCTTTCAAATTTTTTGTGTATATTTATAACTTGAAATTTTAGTGCATGGATATATTTTTTTCCAATTTTGATAAATATATATTTTTAAATAAATATTAAAATCTACGTGAATCAAAAAATAGTTGTTTTCATCGGACGTCAACTTTCATATTAAATATTTATCTAAAATGGAAAAAAATCAATCCATCTTGAAATAAATTATTTTATCTAGTGCATCATATTTTTTTCAAATTTTTTTAATAATTTTTAGTATTTTTCCTTGGCATAGTAATCAACCTAATATTTTGTGTTGAGAACCTACTTTTAGTAAAAATAAAAAAATAAAATATAAAAAGTAGTTAAACTATTAAAATATATATAGTTTTGAAAACTACACTTATGGATCTACAAAAGGGTATTTTTATAGTTAAAAAAATGTTATTTACATTAGCAGGAGTTATTGAAACTTCAAGTTTTTCAAATAATTTTATTTTTTTGGTAAATTGGACTCAAAGTGGTGCTCTATATATTTTTAGCCAACAATTTTAGTTGAAAAATTTGTGGAAGTATCTAACTTAGCTAGAATGAATCTTACTAGATCATATGTTTGACCAAAATTGATTTTCAATTAGAAATACTTACATTCAGATGTGCTAATAAGTTGGCTGAAAGTGTAACAGAACTTTGTGCTTTTACCCTACAATAGTTTAGTTCCTTTTGTACACCAAAGGAGGGATTTTGTTCTCATAGCATAAGAGGAGGGATATTGAAACTTTCATAGGAAATTGGACTCTTAGATGAGATTTGTTCTCTCATATGCAAGCACTAGATGAGGGGTTTTGACACACTCAAAGGAGCAATGGAATCTTAGAGGATATTTGTTCTCCCATTGTGCATGGAGGATGGTATAATTTTCTCATATGGTGCATAATATTTTCAAGTTTTGTAGTCATGGAATCCACTGATGAGTTTAGTTTGGTGTGTCTTGGGTGAGCAAGGAGATTTGGTGGAGGTGCTTCATCAAGTTTTTGGATGGGCTACTCTGTTTAGTTCATTTAGTGTTCCATCCTTTATTCAAATTGATGTAATAAGGGGAGAATGTTGAAATTATTATTACATCCTAGTATAGGTTAGATTAATAAATAATAAATTAAGATGGAAGTGTTAATTTATAAATGATTAAGTTAGAATGTAAGTTGCATTCATGTAGTTTAGTTTAGTTAGTTTGATATGAAAAAATAAAGGATTTATAAGCCATTGTAATGTAAATAAAAAATCATTAGGTTGAATGTATTAAAATCTCAAATCATTTTTTTGGTACAGAAATGGTGTAATCTGCATATACAATCTCCTTGACATCTCAATAATATGTACATTCTAAATGCTTGTGTCTAGGTTGACATTAGAAACTTGAAATTTTACATGAACCTAAATTATAAATTTTATAATTCCCTAACAAGTTTTCTAATATTTATTTAGGAATGGACACAAAATAAATCCACCATGAATTTCATTTTAAATGTTCCACTCACATATCACACTTGATACTAAATTTTCCATCTATTCTCTCATGCTATAATGTTTTTGGAAGCCCCACCATTGAAGACGTCTATAAAGATCTCTTTGGTAGCATTTTGTCTACTCTTCCATTTCCATTTTCTTACTCTCAAGAGTAAAAATACTCATTGC